>LKNJ01003306.1:29063-47380 GCA_002120245.1 Maccullochella peelii
CCCCCCCCCCCCTCCCCCCGGGTCCTCTTTCAGCATACTACCATAATATCCACTATATTCGACCAATTGAACTGCCCAGGCGAACGGCAACACGCCGAGGCCCGTAGAGATACTTTGATCAGACGAGAAACTGAAAAAGTTAACGTATTTTTCCCTCTTTGGACACGAACACAAGGGAGAGTTTTGGAGAGAAAGTGCGACACAGTTTTTTTTCTTCTGATAATGTGTCGAACCTGAGGTTAGAGAAAAGGAAAAGTCGGATTCCAGCTCACTGAACGATCAACAAGTTTGAGTGTCTTTAATGGCGAGAACCACATGAAATCCCCTCAGCTACAACAGGAACAGAGGAAGAGCAGCAGCAGAGCCCCGGCGTACATTTTAAGACTACATTACCTGTCTGCATACAGTGAAGTGAAGAGAGGTAAGTTGACTGCACCGTTACATGATGGACGATGCATTCGCGTTGGTTAAACGTTAAGATTGTAAAAGCCTCCGTGTTTCAGCTCCCCGCAAAGCCTCAAATCATAGACCTCTCCTCAGGCATACACCTTGGGCTGCTATTTTAAGACAGAAATGGGAGAGTCATCCTTTCAGGTGGATTTATGTTTAGTTTTAACCGGGGGATACTCTTCAAACTTTGCTGACACGCTCTAGCTGAAGGCCTCTCGGATTCAGCCGTTGGAAGACGTTAAAGGAACTCGCACATCAAAGTTTAGCTAGCTAATAGGCCTTTGCTTGTCCTGATGTCGGCGATGTTTGTTTAAGAGTACCGCGATAAGACAAGGTCATGAAAGCGTTTACGTCTAACCAACAAAGCGTAACTGCCGCCTCTGAGGAAATACAGAAGTTGTTTCCAAATCATAAACGGCCATTTATATCGCTTATGGTGAAAATTATGAATGCCTAAAGAAAGTTTTCTAACGTAAACTTGAGATTCCGCCAAGCAACGTTGCCCCTGCATTCTCTCATTCCACGGGTGATTCAGTAAGTTTATGTGGCCCTCTGTAATAAGCATACAACGTGAGGTAGCTAACTAGTTTGGTGTTGAGAAACTTGTTCAAAGCTCCTTCTCACTTAGTCAGGCTGTGTGTTCCGCTATGTCCGGGAGACACCCCGCTTGCGCCATGCATGCGCACTCAGCAGCTCCCTGCACGAGTTTACGCAAACAGCGTAAAGAGCTGTGACAGACACAAACCGCAAAACTATAAATTATGAGAAATGAAATCCTACAACAGCCTACAGCTTCACTTGAGACTGATAAAAGTTGACTGTCTGACATTATTTTAGATATGAGACATGCTTTTGTGTCCTGTAGGCAAATCAGGGCAATCTTCTTTACATAGGCTACCTCAACGTCCCAAATTTGCCACCAAGGACTTAACAGTCTGGGCAACATATTGCAGCCTCTGTCCTGTTAAGAAAAAACAAACAACAAAAATGTCTTTTTAAAGGGGTATTCCACTGAGTTTTACACATGAAGGTCAGTTGACGGTTCACAAGGAATACTACTTAACCTGTGAAAATTGTTTTTATAATGTATTTTGCGGCTCTGGAGAGAGCTTTCCATAGTGTGAAAAAATCTCCCTGATGGTGTCATCAGGTTTATCTTAAATTAATAATTTTAAAGGTGCACTGGGGACAACCCAAAGTAATGTTTACATTAAGTGTTACTCACCAAAACAAACATTGTGTGTATCCTTGAGGCCTAAAAAACTTGCCAAGCTGTTTATTTTTTGCATGTGTTTGTATCAATGTCCAACCCAAAATCCATTTTGCTGGTGCATTTTTGGGCACATTACCACCACCTGTAGACCAATGGAATAGTTTTAAATGATAAGGAATGTGTATTGCATCATCCCCACATGCACAAGAACAACCAAAATAGGGACACTCGAAGATTTTGCTCCATAGCGCTACCAGTGCTAAAAAACTACACATAGCCTGCCTTATAAACTGGTGTGTGGAGTTTATAAGAAGCAGGCATTTAGGAGGCAGGAGGGGTCTAATAAAATATGCTATTGAGTTGCATCATGGGAATTGTAGGATCTGGTGTTTTTGGAGCTTGACCCATACTAGGGACTAAAAGTCAGGATATCTCGGCCTCTGCTGCACAGAGCTCTCTTGTGAGTCTGTCTTCAACTTTATGGAAGTGCAATACTAAATCGCTGGATTATCCCTTTAACTGGGTAAAAAGAGACATTATAACAAATAGATAGAAAGCTCATAAAGAGGAACAGAGGAGGCAATGGATGTCGTATAAGCACTAGTACACTACTTAATGTTGCTGATCTTTGAGGAGAGAAAGCTGAAGTCA
Source organism: Maccullochella peelii (assembly GCA_002120245.1). Classification (NCBI taxonomy): domain Eukaryota; kingdom Metazoa; phylum Chordata; class Actinopteri; order Centrarchiformes; family Percichthyidae; genus Maccullochella; species Maccullochella peelii. Next base: position 31,378 of record LKNJ01003306.1, read on the forward strand.
CTCTTCTTTGTACCTCTCCAAAAACTGTTCCTGGACACTAAACCATTGGTGCCAAAAGTGGCACGGTGCACTTTGGTCTTTCCAAAAACTGTTATGAATTTGGAAATGTGCAAACACTAGCTACTAGATTAAATTGTATCCTAATGGCAGAGTAAATGTCAACAAGCATAAGAACAGATGGAGGATAATAAAACAAACCAATTAATACAGACAGCATCTTCAGTAATAGATTCACAAGTACTGTTAGCACATGTCGCCTGTCATTGTGTTTCCAAGTGGACTAGCATAAATCAAGTCAAGAATGTGATTAATTTGAAACTTAGAAACATCCGAACTATGCTGTATACACCAGTCTGCTGGTCTTACTAGTTTGTTACACTTCATACTGGATGATCTGTCAACATAGCTTAGCTAACAAAATGAAATGCAAGTTTACTTTAGCTTGCAGCAGTTGTACCTGCTAAGGCACTGGTGCCTTACCTGTTCTTCTGCCAACTATTGATCTCCTCCAGTCAGTACACTCTTGAGTAAATCGCACACCAGCAGCAGACACCATACTGTTGAACTCTTTATTAATTGAAAACGTACATGTCTGGCTGACTGGTGCTGCTGCCCCTTGCCTGTCACATATAAACCTCCAGGGACACAGGGGTATTTACTGCATAACCTGTGCACATTTTACTTCTGGTTGCTTGTAATATTGCCAGTTTGGGAATTTATCTCCATCTCCTGTCACATGCAGTGAAGTGGGGTGTTTTTTGTTTTTTTAGAGCAGCTACAGAAAAAAAAGTGTACTGTGCATATAAGAAGTGGAATGTACACCTGAGAGCTTCTGCAGCCCCAAGGTTGCTTTCCAGTTAGACAGAAAAACCTTCTGTGTGTTCACCCAAATCCCCATAATCCACTCCAGGACTGAATACAAAATGTGCACTTATTAACATGTTTTAACACAATCCACAGAGATCTAATTCTCTGTTTGAAGCATTTAAACGACTTCCCATGACCAAGATAATGTGGACATGTGGTTAGAAAGTTAGACGTGTTTATTTCAGTGTCAGTTTCGTGGAGTGAAAAATGAGTGCTTATGGTGGATTTCTGACATGTGAGGTGACAAACAGGAGGCAGCGGGTTCACAGAAATTCACTGGAAACTGACACACTGATTAACTTTAAAAGACAAGATAGTTGATATTTCACCGCTGTTGTTTCAAGATGAGGCGATCTATCTTTAAAACTACAGCAGCAATCCTGTTGAGGTGAAACTCCTCTGCTAACCAAGGCAGCCGGCACAAGTTAACTGTGCATTCATAGTAAGCTCATAATGGGTTAAAGTCCACGTAGGCAGCCCTCGTTAAGTGATCCATCAGGAAATATGTGACGGCTTGAATTCCCCTCTTAAATGATTTGCTTCAGAACAACGCTCATCCTTTGACACAAAACTTTGACTGCAGAAGCAAAGGTGCAGTAGTAATAGGAGGTAATATGATGATCGAAATCTGCTGATCTGACATTGTAAGAGTCCACAGGTGACTTAGTGTTCTATTCAGGAGTTGCCAGTAATTACAGCAGCACTGATGTCACCCCAGGTTGTTGTTTGACTACAGATCCTGTTGCACTCTAATAACAAAGCAGTAAGAATGTCTTCTGTGTTGGTAGGTGTCTGATGTTGCTCCTTTTTAGTAGCCAGTGCTCAACTCCAGTCCCTAATGTTAAAGCCCACAAACCAAGCCAGAAGTCTTAGTAGTCATGGACTTTTTACATCTCGTCTTATGTCTTATGTAAATTTCTTTAAATTGCTTTGTTGTTGAAAGGTTCTATACAAATGAGCTTGCTTTCCCTTGTGTAGTTAACATCAAGATTATATATATGGCATAATACAGCACAAGTGCTTTGTTTAATAAGTTTGCCAGACTAGTTTTTATAGAGGTTACAGTGGAAATGACTAATGCCCATATTAGGGAACATCACGAGTCATCTTGCTCAAGAGATTATCAGCAGATAATGTGTGTTAATTGTGCAATTTCCTTTGCCTAATTCATATACAGAGTATGTTACAAATAAAAGAGAAATGATTAAGGCCAATGCTGACATAGAGTCAACCGGTTAGGACTTATCTACGTCATGAAATTTATATAAAAAATTATGTTAACGTCCTCAGCCAGTCAGTCTCCCCCGTCTCCCCTGACCCACACACTACATAGCCATGAGGCCACACTTCCTACAGTTGTTTGTTCCCTCACTCCTCTGTTGCATTTTTAAAATATGCTGCGAGAGAGGGTTCTAGCAGAATTTGAGGGTGTAGTTACACTTTAAATTACGTAAAACACATCATTACAACTCAGGTGTTATTGGGTATACATTTCGCTCTGTTAAATTTAGTTAATCTTAAAATAAGGCCCTTCTGTCATCCTTTTGGAGATGTCCATCATGGCAACAGTTGGAAATGTAATACATTTTTTAAAAATGATGGCTGTGTCTAAAATAACTTCCCATTTACTATATAGTGCACTTCATTTACTGTCCACCATTTTAATTGAGTGTCCGAATTTGGAGTGTGAAAATCTGTCCGCTATATTGTGCCCTCAAAGATTCCACAATAGAGCAAAAAAAGTGGTGTCTACGGCACGTACACTACTTCCTGTTAACAATCCCACAATGCAAAAATTACCGTTGAGCAACTCTACAGTTGGCAGTGACCACACAAAATGATGATGATTAGTAGGTGTCCAAAATCTCTATTTAATTCAGTTTACTATTGAGTAAACTAAGTCATCCAGCTGCAGAGATAGTTGATGTTTTTCAAGGAATAGGAGTAAGTGCCAAACTGAAGTCTAGGTTAGAGCTCCTAATTAATTCTCATAGGTTTTCTGATTGCATTGTGTGCAGCATAACAAAATCCTCCCTTCATCATTCCCCTTAATCTGGAACAGGAAGTGTCCAGATACGGTGCCTGTTGCAGATGCCCAGTGAGATTAATCACTCCCAATCAATACTCATTCCTCTCTGTTTCCTCTCAGGATATTGTCACAGCTGAGTGAGTGTCTAATGGAAAATCTGAATGGAGATCACAGAGCAGACAAAACCTTCTTTTTAATACCTCTTAATTTCCTTCCATGTGACATAACCCCCCCCCACAAATCCTTTTCTCTCTCTTTGGTCTTTAGGATGTTGTCTCGGTTGAGTGAGCTGATATGGGCGGACTGGATTTGGTTTCCTGAAGGCCACGGCTGGGCTGACCTGAAGGACCACGATGGCAAAGTCTTCCCTAAACCGCGGGACCTCTGGGCGACTATACCCATCGCTCTCTGCTTCCTGGTCATCAGACAGATATTCGAGAGGTGAATCATCTCCAGCAGTGACTCTTTATGCTTTGCCACAATGTCATTTGCCTGTAAATTTGCCTCTCTACCTGACTGATTTGCGTGTTTTATTTTCTCACAAATATGCAGTGTTGTGTAAGCAATGTTTCCCATCCAGTGTGTTTTTCTGTTTCCAGGACAGTAGCGATTCCTCTTGCCTCCCTGCTGGGAGTGAGTGACAAGCAGTGTGTCCGTGCTCCTCATAATCCCATCCTAGAGTCCTATTTCTGCAGCACATCAAAGCATCCCACACAGGTAATCATCCTGCATATTTTAGGAAACTAGCACAGCTTCATACATAGTGTCCTTTGGCAATAGCACAACAGCCTTATCATAGAATTCAGAAATGTTGGCGTTTGAAGTGTAAAGGGACAAGAATGACAACATGATAGAAATATCACATGTCTTCACACCCTAGTCTTAACATTAAAGACAGTACTGACTCTTCTTTTCTTGTCCTGCTTTTGTTGTTAGAGCTCCATAGAGAGTTTAAGTAAACAGGCGGGCTGTTCGGTGCGACAGGTCCAGAGGTGGTTCAGGCGGCGGAGGAACCAGGACCGGCCCAGCAAGCTCAAAAAATTTCGGGAAGCGAGGTAGCTATACATCTTCAACCAGACATCAAATTCATCCCCNCCCCCCCCCCCCCCCCAACACCTTTTCTGTCTTTCATTCTAATCTGTCTGTTTTAATGACCTGCTTTCAATTATAAAGTAGATGTAAAAGATGCTTCCCCCCCCCCACTTATTTTGAAATGTGATGGGGTTTTTTTTTTTTTGTTTTTTTTTCATGATTTGTTTAGCTTGGAAATGAGTGGGACCACTAACGGTAAAGTCACAAGGAAGTAGGATTTTGATAGTGTTTTACTTCTGTAATTTAGTGTAATATCAGCTCAGGTCATAATGTACTATTACATATTCCAGACACCTGGAAGGGCTCGCAAGTTAGATATCAGCGATCATGAGATGATTAAAATAAATAAATAAATACATTTCCATGTATATTATTTCAGAGTTTGCTCTAATCTTTGTGTTGTTCTTGTGAATCACTAAACAATGTTACCGGTAAAAATAATTCAAATGATTCAATCCACGGATTAAAAATGACTCCTTGGCTAACAGTTCACAACTCGTAGAGGGAGGCCGTGAATGGAAGTTTGTTTCAAGGGGTCACAAGCTAAAAACGTTTGGGAGCAGTGTCTTTTACACAGAGTAGAAACCTGTTGCTGCACTGCTCTCTGTTGCATGAAACTTTCAATGGTGTGACAGCAATTGTTTTTGGTAAAACAAAAACAGTGGAGCATTGAATGTGCTGTTGTAAGGTGTTGGTGCTAGTTGCTACTGCAGAACATCAAAAATGAATGAAATATACTGTATTTAAGTGTTTCCTGGTCCACTGATGGCTATTCCATCTTCAGTGTGATGACTTTCAACCCTGACATACCCACAAAATGGGAGCAAGCATTTCTGTCCACAGTGATAGGCGGATACATATGTTTCATTCAAGCAGAAGAATGCTGCAAAACAGGAAACATATTGACAGAAATCCATGAAACAGAAATGTTTCCCATCAGCTGTCAAAGGGAGTTTTCCACCCACTGTGATTCAGTGTTGAGTTATTTAAATAAGTGACATATAAGTTAGTTATTGGAGTTTTTATTTTGCCTGTGATATGTGATTTTTAAAAAAAAAATATATATATTAGTTTGTAATGTCCTTGTTATTTGAAGTAATTGGTCTAAAAAGTAAAGTAAAAAGTTTGAGAACTAAACACAGTGCACAGGTTGATGATTTTACACAGTGAACACGTCTTGTTTTTTTTCCTTTCTGTTTATGTACAGGTGTTGGATGGTGGGGATGTTGTTTTTGTGCTGTCTGAAATTATGTTTCTGAGCTCGCTGTGCATTCTCTTACAGTTGGAGATTTACCTTTTACCTTCTTGCTTTCTTTGCTGGCCTGGCAGCCCTTATTGATGTGAGTACCGTGTCAGAATCTGGTTGTCACTCATAGCATTTGTTACATGTGTCATTTCGCAAAATATAACCATTAAGACTTTAGTCATTACTGGAAACATATTTATTGATCTGCTGGCGACTTTTGTCACCCTGACTTGTTTCTTCTTCAGAAAAATAAAGGAGTATCTGTTTGCTACACGTTGCACATGCTTAACAAGAGTAGAGCAATGTAGGGAATTTAATTTTGACATTGTAACCATAGTGGACACACAAACATCGTTTGTTTGTGTATGAGAGTGCTTGTGGTGTTGTGTTGGACACTTGAACCCTCATTAATATTGAGTATCTCTCTCTCTCTCTCTCCTCAGAAGCCATGGTTCTATGATATGAAGCAGATGTGGGATGGCTTCCCGAAAATGGTATGTCAGAACTATCACCTGGAACAGCTCTCCTACAATTAAGTTTAGATTTAAATATTTTCATATTATTTCAAATTTAAACAAATTTACGTGTCATTTTGGTATGCTCAAAGTATGAAAACGTGCAGAAACTGACTCCTCTTTACTTTTGCCAGTTCAATCATTTGTTTACCAAATTTCTAATAACTAACTAATGGGTCAAATTATTGGTAGCATGTTATTCTAACAGCTTTTTTTTTTGTCTTATCTTCCAGCCCCTGTTGCCTTCACAGTACTGGTACTACATGATCGAACTAGGCTTCTATGTCTCACTGCTTTTTAGCGTAGCATCGGATGTCAAACGTAAGGTTAGTGATACAGCGTTGTCTCCTAAACGTTGTTAGCTCTATACTATAAAACCCCTCAGAAACCTTCCATTAAGAGAGATCACTCACTGAGTGCACAAAGTAATGAGAATGATCTGTTGGTAGTGTGTTTTGTGGTTCCGACATTGATTTCCCCATTAAGCTGTCCTAACTGTATGCATTGTGTTAAGTGGAGCTGTCAGCATTCAGAACGCCATTAAAAGATAATGTTAAATTCCACTCATCCCCTCTACTTTGTCAGTTTGGTAAAGTCAGAGTGAGTTGAGCAACAAACTGTCTTTGCAGTCGGTGGGTGTTGCATCTCGAGGTGCCCTGTGCGTTAATGTGTGACCGGAGCTCTGTGGGGAATCGCACTATGGAGAGACACATTGACCATTTTGTCCACAGGTCAAAAATGTTGTTGTGAAAGGTGGCAGACCTTCAAGCCTGTCACCGAACTGCAAGGCCTCGGTGCCAGCTCTTGTTTTGTAACTCACAAATGCGAGGAGCTAATCTTTTAAACCAAAACAACGGTTTTCTGGACTTTTTCTGGTGATCCTCTGTGTTGAAATCAGCGTCTAATGTTATTTTGTAACCTTTTGTTCAATTCCTGTTTTTTGCCTCTATGGATTTAGTTTCTTTTTATAGCTGTAAAGCCGTATATTCTATGTGCGGAGAGTTAATCATTTGTATAAACAAACATCAGTCAGACACACACTGTCGATTAGTGACCGATCTTTACAGCTTGATCAATAAGTGACCAAACAGTGTGGGTTTTTTACACCGTCTCTTTCTGACCCCGTTTGTTTTGTTTTTTTCCTCTCCAGGATTTCAAAGAGCAGATAATTCACCACATAGCCACCATTGTCCTCATCAGTTTCTCCTGGGTGGTCAACTACATCAGGGGAGGGACTTTGATCATGTTAGTGCATGATGCCTCCGACTATCTAATGGAGGTATGCCAACATGGCAGAAAGAAAAGTGGTGTTTCACTGATAACAAATTGGTTTTAATATATTTGTATTTTACACATATCACGAACACTGTAAATCATTTTCATTTAGATTATGGTTGTTAAATGTAAGAGTCACAGAAATATTTTTTTTTCTCCATTAACTACACAACAACACTCAGTCTTTGTGTTGCAATTAGCTGTTTTACTAAAGAAAGAAACGAAAAATATACATTTTAAGTTGATCTTTTTGTCATATACCTAGAATTGGGAATTTAAATACAATCACACAACATTATACATCATTAAAGCAACATACAGTATGTGCTGCCCTCCCTCCTGCCTTCATAACATTTGGCATTGCTGATTTGCTTAATGATAATGTTAAGGTCAGAGCACCTCACACAGTTCACTGTCTGCCCTCTAGAGGAGAATACATGAAAAGGTTACACTGATCTCTCTCTCTCTCATTCCAGTCAGCCAAAATGTTCAACTATGCAGGTTGGAGGAGAACCTGCAACCTCATCTTCACCGTGTTTGCTGCAGTTTTCATCGTCACCCGCCTCGTTATCCTCCCCTTCTGGTAAAAATGATGTTATCAGACTGACTGTAACTGTAAATAGTCACTGATGTCACTGTATGATAGGAACAGTTGAGAAATGAGTGCAACAGTGGTGCATTTTTCAGCTTGCTTTGCAGAGTTTTGGTAAAAGCACAGTAGGATTTTTTTTTTTTTTTTTGCAGCCATTCTATGCCAGGCTTCCATGTATTGTAAGATGTATCCTAAATGGAAATGTCACAAATTTGAAAAACGTATGTCAAAAAGGTTTTTATGTTTGGCTCAGGTGGAAAAGCTGACATATCAAAACAGGAGATGTCAAAAAGGCTGATGGAAACTGTTGTTTCACATAAACCTTAAAGGATAAAGCAATATTTTTTATTCCTCTTATTGTCAACAAATCCCATGAAAAGGCTGACAACAAATAATGAATTTATCCTAACAGTAAGTGTTGTCTGAGTAGGCAAAAATCTCTCTGTGCCGTAGAGCTTACATGTTCTCCAAAAACTATTTAAAAACACATCAGTGAGACACACTTTTGCACTGGGTAACATGTATCTTCATTATGATGCACATCGGCACTGTAGTTTTTTTTGAGTCAAACACACATACACAGTCACTATCACATATTGCATATTAATCCGCGGCTGAAAATAGTCCCCAAGAAATGCACTATTTACTCCTCTTTGAGTAATGTTTGCTAAAAAGTTCAGTGCCCAGCTCTTTGAAGAAGTTACTCAGCCTCTTTAAAATAAAATTAAACTATATATTTGTGACCGTAGACGGGGTAGGAAAGTCCGAAAGTATTGAGAGAGATGGACACTCACAACACGTTGGTTTTGGTGTTTTCATGAGATTTGTTAACAATAAAAAAAATAAAGAATAATACCAGCATCAGCATTTTAACGTTGCGTTTTCTGCTTCTACCACTGTAGATAACATGTTCCTGTTATGCTGCCTCTCGCTGTGACATGCCTCTGCTCCAGAAAGCCCAAAAATAATGCAAGCGGGGGTGTTCATAGCGTAACATCCCTGGTTGCATGTCACACCCCTATCTATCACAATAGCAGCTGGGCACATGTTCAAAAGAGACTAATTCATTCATTAAGAAAGCAAAAATGAGATCTTGGGTGGGAAGCTGCAGTGATGTATCAGCATTACTTGTGCTCGATTTTTAATCCTGCAATATGATGATGATGTCCTCTTGAATATATTAGCATACATGTAGTCGATGGAAATGCACTGATTCACTTTGCAGAAATTTCATGAATATGCTTAAAACTTAACGTAACAATGTAACAACAGAGACATTGTGTACAGTCCTGGCCCCTCTCAATGGGCTTTTGATGGTGACCGTAGGTGGCTCTGACTGGACTCTCTGTTCTGCCTTTGTCCTCTCATCCAGGATCATATACACGACGTGGGTGTACCCCCTGACCCTCTACCCCCCCTTCTTCGGCTTCTACTTCTTCAACGGGCTGATGTTTGTGCTGCAGGCTCTGCACATCTTTTGGGCTGTGCTCATCTTGCGCATGGTCGTCAAATTCCTGCCAGGCAATGTACGAACCACCAATTTCAAGTTTCCCCACCTACCACGCAACATTTTCACCTCAAACCAGCAACTGTACATATTTGATGTCTTGTTTTAACCCGACAGGATATTGTCGAGGATGAGCGGAGCGACAAAGAGGAGACCGAGTCAGAAGAGGAAGACGACGAGAGGGGAAATTTAAAAAACGGCCACGTGCAGAATGGCCACACTATCCTCAACAACAACCACAGTAAGACGGACTGATTGGACTGTAAGAGCTTGAGGTGAGGCTGTGTGAGGAGTGACGATAGGCCCCTCACAATGTGGCCCTCACCTGAAAGCCAAAGACCCGGGAGCGTGGCATGTTGAAAGCAGCAGCAGGCAGCGCACACACACACACACACACACACACACCACACACACACACACCACACACACACCCACACCCACACACACACACACACACACACACATACATACATATACACACACTAATATCTATACCCTCTCTATAGGGCCATGTGGATAATTCCACTTCTGTGGATTACATTAAATTAAATGGAGAGAGAAAGACTGCGCTGGAGATCAACAATGATCTGCTTAGCACATAAGCAGCAGAGTGGTTTCCTCATTACACACACACCTTCTCCTCTTTTCTCTCCCCTCTAGTCTCTTTTGCTATTTAACAAAATTTTGTGCTGTTGTCACATGCCGAATCTGCCTGCCTGTAGCCTTACGTTTTGTTGCTGGAAGTGTTTTAAAGACATGCTGTGGTTAGGACGGGCATTCCCTTCCTGCACAGTCAGTTAAAACTCTTCTAAGTATTACTGCCCTTAAACTTGACTGAGCTTTGCTCTAAACAACCCCACTGAAGTCAGTGGCCTTATGAGGAGCACTAAGGTGCACAAGGTGATGTCTTTCTGTGGACCATAATCTGATTTGTCTATTTACTGAAATCCAGAGCATCGGTTAATAATTAATTTGTTCAAGTTAGTTGTTACAGCTGCCATTTTGTCACATTGGTTCTTGCCAATGGTTTTGCTAAAATATATTTGTTCCAATAATGTTTAAAACAAAAATAATTGGAGGTATATGTTTTTTTTTGTTTTTTTTTTTTGTTTTGTTTTTTTAACAGTCTGAAAAAGTGCGAGAAGGTGCTACATCTGCTTTTTTGAAATGTGCCTTTGTGGACGTTTGTCTTAAATATTTTGCCTTTTGGGAAGCCGAACGCACAGATATCATTTTAAATGTTTGTTTTGTTAATGCTTAATATCTTTTTAGTTGTATGATTTTATTTTTGCTTTATGTTTTGTTTTCAGTCCAGTCGATGGTTTAACCCAAACCTTTCAGTAACTGTTCATTCGTTCTTTAGGGGCTGAAAGAGTCAATAGCATTTCCATTCAGTGTTGTTTTTCCCATCCATCCAAAGATGCACTTTATGGTTTCTTCTATGGATCAGCATTGACTTAAATGTCTAAACAAGATTAGTAATAGTGTTCGAATTCAAACCTGATTTATTTTTTTAGTTTAAAGAGGTTCGGCGTATGATTTCAATTTTGTTTCATATTTATTCTCATTATTATCTACCCAAGATCTTCCTCTTTGTCAGTGTTTGGTTCATTTTGTAAAAAGGAAAAAAAAAAAAGAAGAGTTTAATGAAATCTTAAGTCGAGAGATAAAAATGAAACACCAAAGTATGGTTTACATTTTTTATTACCTTGTGATTTGCAAGTGCCTTCATCATTTCAAGTGTTGTAAAAAAACAAACAAACACGTTATTTCTTTGCCCTTTATCTTTATTTCTGCTGTCTTGTGACCCAACACATCCAACACTCAATGCACTGTAACGCTCTGGGCCTCTAACTTTACTATGATGCCTCGGCTCACGACAACCAATCACCTGCTGCTCCCTCTAAAGAGCTTTGCTTCTTCAGAGAGTGTTTTTATTCTGCATAATGTGTTGCTGAGATGTAAAATCCTAATGACGACGATGATAAAGATAATTGTGGATAACTATTTTGTCTTTTGCAATTTGTTCTATTAATTAGAAACTGAAATGACAATGTGGCAGGGACATAAAGGTTTAGTTTCAGATGTTTTAACATTCAAGGTTTGTATCAAATTATAAGGAAAAAGAAGTTCACACCAAACTACTAAATACAAAGGACTGAGTAGAACAAATTATAATGAAAGATGACTAACTGGTTAATAGCTTTTAGGTTTTCCCATATAGGTTCTTATGGAAACTATTTTGATGATGAAGTCAAACAAAAATTAGTTAAACTGAAAATGTTTGGGTTTTTACTGTCTGATAAATAAATTTAAAGACTTCATCTTGGGCTTTGGGAAATTTGGATTTGGCAGATTTTCCAATAATGAAAATAACTGTTAGTTGTATACTCGGAAGTGTTAATTTCCCTTAAAAACGAAGGAGAGTCAATCTTTGTCACCAACCTGAAATCCTGCAACTGATGATTGTTTTCATTATCAAATTATCTGTTGGTTGTTTTTTCTATTAAACAATTAAATAGTTTAGCCTTTAACATTTCCGGTTCCTCAAATTGCTTGTTTTGTCTGACTCTGAGTCCAAAACCCAAAGATTTAAATTCACAATCATATAAAACAGAAAAACAGCAAAATACTTCCATGATTTTAAAAAGCTGAAACCAGAACTTATTTGGCATTTTTGCTTGATAAATTACTTAAGTAATTAATTGATTAACAAAACATGTTTTCCACTTGTCAATTGTATGTCAATTGACTAGTTAGTTAAAACATCACTATAGCACTTTTCTTTTAAACCAGAAAAAGTTGAAGTCGTAATGTAAGTCAGAAAGTCAGATTTTCTTGTGCAGTTAAAAATATGTACAGCCCATCTGGTCTAATCGTTTGTGTTTTTAGTACTAATTATGTCTGTAGGGTGTCCGAAGGGTAATATCTTTTCTAGTTCTTTTGCTTTTTCTTAAACTCCGTGTGTAACATCAAAAATGTCTATGGCCTTCAATTGTCCTAACTCCCCTTGACGTTTTGAGGACAAGTACAATTTTGTGATTCGGAGGGTGTGTAGTCCTTTCTTTGCAACCAAATGACACCGCCATAATTCAGGAGCTGAGAAACATTCCTATACCGACATAAAAACACTGTCTTGGAGATACTCACTGTGAAAGTGGAGCGAATACAGTCTGGCATGAGCACCATCCATCTCTTGTTGTTCCACTGGTGTAGAGTAGACCTGAAGGCACCATGGAGCTATTACAATATCAGATGGCACAGTGTAGTGGTGACACACTGAGCAGCACCTGGCTGGCACACTTTTGGGAGGCAGACTGTTGCCAACAATGTCTCATATGTTTTCATAATGATCTCGGAGTGAAAGAGTTGGTCTTCATTCAGCCTGATTCAACGTGAATCGGGGTGGGCTTCTTTTTCATCCATCCTAAAAAGAAACCAGTTCTTGTTTCTTCCTGCTTCCTCTGCCACTTTCCCCTACAGTAATTTGGCTGCCACCTAAAATGCCTTCTTGGCTAATTGCATACAGAGTGGGATCACTTTACCCCCGTGCCCCGCACTCCACACTGTCACTGCCAGCCTCACTGTAACAATCTCCATTTTAAAGCAGCAGGGTCAATTTCCACCCTGCTCTCGCATCTGGCTTCACAATTTAATTGCTAATGCATCTCCTGTGTCTCCTGCTCCAACGTCTGCTGGGCTTGCCTTTCCNCCCCCCCCCCCCCCCCCCCCCCGGTGTCCAGTCTTACTCCACCTCTTTAAATCTTTGCCTTTCCTTTCACATTAAGTTTCCCCTCCTTCCTCTGTTGCCTTTTCAGCCTTGTGTAATGAATAAGCTCAGTGTCGCCTAAGGTGATTGAGTTAATTGTGGTGTGAAGGCGAACTGGTGACAGTGATGAAGGTCCTTCTGAGAGGAGAACAAAAGCTGTGGGGTGTGTGATTCACTTGTGAACTGTGTAGACTGTTATTCAATTCCTACTTAAGTATTAATAAAGGCTTTACATGCCAGGGGGAGGTCGCAAGGTACAAGTGTATGCTTGTGTATCTTGCATGCATGTGTGCGTGCGTGCGTGTGTGTGTGTGCAGGAGCTAATCTGTGGGCTGCTCATTTTTCCTGTGATGATGACGAGAAGAGGGGGACAGTAAAGACTCTGGTAACTGATGACTGTCTTGTATAACTCAACTAATAAGCAACCTCAGAGAGAACCAAGACGAAGATGCTATGAAATCTCTTCAAAGGTTTGGATGGATGGTGGATAGACTGCAGAAATGAACACATGGGTCAACGGTGACAATGCAGAATGGTAAGTTTGAAATATATCTTTAAAATGAATAGATAATATGTTTCTGCAGTTAAGTTGAACTTGCTGTCAGCTTTTACAGTGATTAAAACTACTTTATGATCCAGTGGTATGGCTAAATTTCACTTTAAACATGTATAAACAATGTAAGTAATAACTGTTTCTTCTCGTAAAGTTTTGATAATTCATTTGGTGAGAGCTAATCTATCTGTTTTGGTAAATGGCTTTGTGCTGTATTCCTCTAAATAACAACCAGGCAAACAAATTATGAACACCTACCAGTAAATATCCCAGAACAATATGTTAATGGATGTTTTAACTTAAATAGTAGAGCTGAAAAGATTATTTGATTAAGCTAATTGTAAATCGACAGAAAGATATTCAGCATGTATTTTGATAATCATAATAATCATTTGTCATTTTTCAAGTATAAATATGAAACATCCTCTGGTTCCAGCTTCTAGAAAATAGTGTTTGCACTGTTTATACCTTTTTTTTTTTTTATAGTTGGACAGTAAAAATATAGACAGCAAAGGAAGAGAGAGAGGGGACAAAACAAAAATCTCTGACCAGAATCAAACCAGGGACATTACAGTTACATGGTGTGTATCTTAACCACTAGATCACCAGGATGCTCAAGACTTTAAGTAATTAAGTAAGTGTTGATGATGTTCTGTAACCTCTTTAATCTTTACCTGTCTTTCTGATTTGTATTTCTGTAAGTCATCACCATCATGTGCCCTCGCCTGTCCTGTTCCTAAAGTGGTGGTGCTGAACTAACAGTTAAAGAAGGATCTACAGTCGTCATCGCCCACATGGACCAGGCTTCTCACCCTGCGACACAGTTTGAGGTGGACGTGGACCTGGGCTTCGCTCTCTTCTTCCTCTTCCTCCTGTGTTTCTTCCTGCTGGTGACGGTGGTGCGCTGTGCCCAGACTGTAGTGGATCCTTACGGCTCCATCTCCACCTCCACCTACCAGGAGGAGCAGATCACCTGAGAGAGAGGAGGGTGAAATCCATCATTAACAGGACTCTCCAGGAAATTAAGATTCACTCTCACTGCTGTATGAATAATAATATTAGACCATGCAGTTTTAAATAGATATGACGTCTCCATCACATACAAGAGTCAGGCCACTCTTGAACAAAAATGACTCATCATTACACTTCTCATGGAAGCCACAAGACATGTTTTATTTATATAGCACCATATCATAACAAAGTTATCTCGGGGCACTTTACAGAGACCCAACAATTCCCACCATGAGCAAGCACTAGGCGACAGTGGCAAGGAAAAACTCCCTTTTACCAGGCAGAAACCTCAAGCAGAACCAGGTTCTGGGTGGGCGGTCATCTGCCTCGACTGGCTGGGTTGAGAGAGAGAGCAGGAGGAAAGAGAACATACAGTAGTACAGCACAGTACAGTTCTACATACAGATGTAAAGTAATAGTAGTGGTAATGATATTGATGTTAATATTAATAAAAATAATACTAATATCAATATAATAATAGTAATACTAATAATATGACAAATAACAATAATAGCAGCAGCGGCTGTTGAGCAGGAACACGGGGGCAGCAGGTGGCCCGCAACCATAGATCCAGACTCTACAGCTCCTAAGGCAGAAACACGCAAGCACAGAACCTTGTGGAACTCCGTGACTAACTTTGGCGTGCATAGAGGAGTCGTCGTTAACATGTACAAACTGATATCGATCTGATAAATAGGACTTAAACCAGCTTAGTGTGGTGCCTTTAATGCTCTAAAAGTAAAGAAGTGCTAACTAAGGGTGAAACTTCTTTAAGCAGCCTAGTTGGGACGGGGTCTAAGATACGTTGATGGCTTTGATGAAGAAATCATTGAAGTTAGTTGATGAAGGTTGATAGGAGAAAAGTAGTCTAAATGTATATCAGGTTTTACAGTTGTTTCTAAGATTCCTGTGTTTGGAGATAAGTCAGTACCGGCTGAGGGCAGGAGGTGCTGAATTTTATCTCTAATAATTAGAATTTTCTCATTAAAGAAGCTCATGAAGTCATTACTAACTACTGAGAACTATAGGAATACATGGATCAATAGAGCTGTGACTCTCTGTCAGCCTGGCTACAGTGCTAAACAGAAACCTGGGGTTGTTCTTATTTTCCTCTATTAATGATGAGTAATAGGCTGCTCTGACATTACAGAGGGCCTTCCTATATGATCAGATGTATCAGGTTGTGCTTGAGTGTTTCTGACTTAAATGCTTTTCAAATAATCCACGAGTGGATTACTGAATGGACCAACTGAGCGCATTCCCAGGGGCCCCAGGCATCAAGAGGCCTGACCCAGAGCTTCTGTTTTAAGTGTTAACAAGATTTATTTTGTTGGAAAGTCAAAGAGCTCAGTAGAAAATAAATCCATANACCTTGTGGAACTCCGTGACTAACTCTGGTGTGCGTACAGGATTCATCGTTAACATGTACAAACTGATATCGATCTGATAAATAGGACTTAAACCAGCTTAGTGTGGTGCCTTTAATGTCAATTAAATGATCTAGTCTCTAATAGAATGTGATGGTCAATGGTATCGAATGCAGCACT
>LKNJ01003307.1:0-14941 GCA_002120245.1 Maccullochella peelii
TCTCTCTCTGTCTCTCTCTGTCTCTCTGTCTCTCTCTCTCTCTCTCTGTCTCTCTGTCTCTCTCTGTCTCTGTCTCTCTCTCTGTCTCTGTCTCTCTCTGTCTGTCTCTCTCTCTGTCTCTCTCTGTCTCTCTCTGTCTGTCTCTCTCTCTGTCTCTCTCTGTCTGTCTCTCTCTGTCTGTCTCTCTCTGTCTCTCCCTCTGTCTGTCTCTCTCTCAGTGGGATGGATGGATTTTTCGTCCTCCTCCATCTCTCTTATTGTTTTCACACACCAGCAGGACGAGATGCTCCACTGAATGGCCTTAACACCCCACGGACGTGTGTGTGTGTGTGTGTGTGTGTGTGTGATCTTTACTCACAGCAGGAGGTCTGAAGATCAAACACACACACACACTTTAATGTACTCTACTTTATTGTTAAATTGTTAAACAGGAACAGAATATTGTCAACACACACACACACACACACAGACACACCCACACACACACACACACACACACACACACACACACACACACACACACACACACACACACACACACACACACAGTGATAAATGCAGTGCTGGCAGCAGATCAATGCTGCCAAACTTTGCTTGAGCAAACAGCGATCCATAAAGAGGACTAACACTCGTCTTTCAGTCTCCATCTCTCATTTTCTTTTCTTCCACTGTTTGTTATTTTTTAAATGTTTTCATCTTTATCTTTCCTTTCTTCCTCACTCTCTCCTCGTCTCCTCGTCTCCTCGTCTCCTCGTCTCCTCTCTCCTCGTCTCCTCGTCTCCTCTCTCCTCGTCTCCTCGTCTCCTCTCTCCTCTCTCCTCTCTCCTCGTCTCCTCTCTCCTCTCCTCGTCTCCTCTCTCCTCGTCTCCTCTCTCCTCGTCTCCTCGTCTCCTCTCTCCTCGTCTCCTCTCTCCTCGTCTCCTCGTCTCCTCTCTCCTCTGGTGTGGTTTACTTCTTTCTCTCTCTCCATCTTTTTCTCTTTTTCAGTGCCTTCATGTCTTTTGTCTTCTTTCCTTCTCTCAGTCTGTTGTTTCTTACATCTCGTTTTTTAAACTCCTCCTCCTCCATCCTTCCATCCAACTCCCTCTCTTCTTCCTCCCTCTCTTCTTCCTCCCTCTCTTCTTCCTCTATTTTCTGCTTTGATGACTCTGTCTCCGCTCGGAGGTGAAGCCGGCGTGATGGAGCATCAAAGGAGACATGTTTGTCTCCTTCCTTCCTTTCCTCTGTCCATCCCCCGGCCTTCTTCTCTTCCCTCCTCATTCATCTCTCTCCTTCTCTTTTCTGTCTCACTTCTTTCATCTCTCCCTCATCATCTTCCTCTTTCCTCTTCTCTTTCCCTCATCCCATCTTCTTCTTCTGCTTTCTCCCGTCACTCTACTCTTCCTCCTCCTCCTCCTCCTCTGTCCATCTTCCTTCCTCTAATCTTTTTCCTGTTTTCTCATCCTCATGTCTTTCCTTCTTCCTTCATTCCTTTTCCTCTCCCTTGCTTTCTCTCCTTTCCTCCTCTTCCTCCTTTATCCTTCTCACTCCCCCATTCTTCCTCTTCTCCGCCCTTATTTTCAGGGTTCGTACAAAGTCTTGAAAGTTTGGGAAATGTTTAATTTTAACTGTTATATTTTCAAGGTTATGCTTGAATTCCAATATACTCCTTAAGAAATGCTTGATTTTCACTTTTCTTGTGTTCACTCGTCATTCACAGCTGAACACGTCCTGCTGATCCCTCACTCTGGAAATTAGGAAGCTTTAAATAATCACGATCAATAAATCCAATCAAAGTTAAAGTGAATAAACAAATATACATTGATTGGAAAAGGAATTGTGCAAACTTTATTTTTTGCATTTATAGCAACAATTTGGATGTGACGATAAAGGTTCTGAGAGTCTGGAAACTTTTGGTTTAGGTACCTTGAAAGTGCTTGAAAAGTGCTTGACCTTCTGTCTCCTCAGCTCCTTGTTTCCTGTTTCAGCTTTCCCTCTCTTCCCTATTTTTCTGTCCTTCATGTCTGTCCTCTTCCTCTTCCCTTCCACCTTTTCTCCATTTTTTCTTTTCCTCCTTATTCTTCTTTCTCTCTTCCTCATTTCTCCTCCTCCTCTTCCTCCTCCTCCATTTTTCCTCCTCCCCTCCTCTCATTTATTGCCCCTGCTGCTTCCATATCTTTCTACTCTCTTTTCTTTTCTTCCTAATGTTTCCTCCTCCCTTCTGTTCCTCTCCTCCTCCTCCTCCTCCTCCCTCAGCCCGTCAGATATTGTTTAAAAAGCGGAGCTGCAGTTTGATGGTTAAAACGCTGGCAAATCGATACCTTCACACATGACAGAACGCCGGCGGACGACAGGACGCGGGGCGAGCGAGGCGGGGATGAACAGAGGGAGAGAGAGCGAGGGAGGAGGAGGGAAAAAAATAACAAGCTGACAACGAGGAGGCCCTTATTTCCACGAGCGGAGACGGATGGATAGCACGGGGACGAGTGTGTTTCTATGTTTTCATCCTCCATCCTCTCCTCCCTCTCTTTTCACATTACTTTTTATCTTTTTTTTCCTGTTTGTTTCCCTCGTGTCGCCTTCTTCCTCTCTGTCTTTATTCTTTTTGACTTCATCCCTCCATCTTCTTCTGTCTCTTACATTATTTTCCTCCTCTTCATCACTGTGTTTCTTTATTGCTTTTTCTTTTTGTCTTTCGTTATTCCTTAAATTGTTTTTTTTGCCAGGACATGGTGGGTGATTTTTGGGCTGATTTCAGGCGTAAAACTGAATACTTTTAGGTAAAAACCCTCCCAAAATAGTTAGTAGTAAGTAAGATAAAGAATTCATTTCTTCACCCCAATTTTATTCTGGTGGTTACTTTAATTAAAAAGAGAGACTTGAGTCTGTTCTCTCTTGTATAGTTTGGCTTCAGTGGGTTTAAACACGTGCACACATTTATCAGATCAAAATAGCAGCTTCTGCAGCAATAATCTTTTTGGTCATTTGTTTTTTGTTTTGTTTTTCACCATCAATTTTCTATTTTTATTTGTTTTTACAGCAACGGTGAATTGAAAAAATGATGTGAGAGCACAGCACAGTGTGTGGATTCATAAATGGCTGCGTTTACATGGCGCCTTTATCCAAAGCGCTTTACAAGCGAAGTGAGCGAACATGCAAGGTGCCGGTCCGACCATCGGGAGCAATTTTGGGGTTCAGTGTTTTGCCCAACGGCGCTTCGACACTTCAGAGCAGCTCAAACCACCAACCTCGTGATCAGTGGACGACGCGCTCGACCTCCTGAATTAACCCCGCTGTGTTTCTGCTCACTCACTTCTGTTCACACTCACTGCATGGGAGACCAAAAATTAACCAGCTTTGGGCCATTACCTCAGCCGACGCTGGACCAGATTTAGCAGCTTTTCATGACCTTTCTGCTCGAGCCGGATGCCTTTTCATCACGGGTGTGTTTTAAGCTTCCCAGCCGTTCCTCAGAAGGCCTTGAAATGTACTGCACCATGTGTTCATGCATAAAAAAACCTATTCATGTGTTGAAGTAAGATGACAGAAAAGGCAAAAGACAGAAACATGAAAATAACAGTCAAGCGAGAGAGAAAGCAACAAGAAAAAGGAAAGAGAGAGAGAGAGAGAGAGAGAGAGGGGGATGACGGTGAAACAAATTGAGAAAGAAGAGAAGCTGCGATAGAGGGAGAGACGGAGAGATGTAAAAGAGAAAGAGAGAGCTGATTAACCCTTTCTCCAGCCGTTTGACAAATGAACAAAATCAAGTGGAGCCACACTGCATCTATCACTGCTGATACACACTCACACACACACTCACAGGGGGGCCCAGAAATAACTAGTTTCTGCTAATAAACCCAACTAGCATGCCAGGACACATTACTCTGTCATAGGCCACACACACACACATCCATCTTCTGCAGAGAGAGGGGGGGGGCGATCGAGCTTCACTACACAGGCAGGAGTGATGGGGACATTTGTTAAGGATGCGGTCCATTCAATAGCAGTCATAGACCACCGCCGTCACTTTAAAGCTTCATCCATCTCCACCGCTCCGCCTTAATTTTTCAAAAAAAAAAAAAAAGCCTTTGTGAGGAAATATGACTTCCTGTTTTTATCCTTTCATCATTTGTAAAAAGGCTCGCCAGCAGCCGGCTGACTGGATGTTTCTCTGTATAAATCAGAACGGCCACGAGGCGTCGATAAACCGGCCGCCGCCGCAGAGTGGATCTGTACGGAGCGAGGAGGCCGATCACAGGTCAGGACTGGATCTGAAGAACAAATCTATCCTGCTTGTTAGCTGCAGGCAACTTCACTGCTGCTCTGATCCCAAATTTATCTTCAATGCTCGGACCCGAACATCTGACTCGGTGTCAGAAAGCACACATGCATCATTGATTACATGCAAATTAAAAACAGATTATTGGCACATGTTTAAATGTGGTTAATATCGTAAAAATAATGATTATGTTCAGGGGCTTAAGAAGTATTCAGATCCTTTACTGATGTAAAAGTAGTTTACTTCGATATTTAAACATAATACAAGGTAAAAATTACAATTAAAGGTAAAACTTTTACAGTTAAAATTGTACTAAAAAGTACAGATGAAGGCGAAATGTACTTAAAGTTGTAATCCATTGATTTTCTCAGCAATCAAGACACAATTATTTCTCTATATAGTTTTTAAATTTTTTTTATCCCCGCGCTGGATTCAGATTGTAGTTTAATGTTTATATTTATCTTGTCAAGCTCGTTTTTAGCAGGTATGTTTGTCTATTTCTGTGTATGTACATTGAGACCGATGCTAATGCTAACACAACATTTCCTATTGCCGCTGTTTCACATTAAAAGCATTCAACTGGAGAAACAGTGGCTTTTATTGTGGTGCAGCCACAGGAAACACAATGTATTTGTCAACGCAAGTTAGCGCTGACTGTGACAAGAACAAGGCCAGGCGGCCATTTTCGGCATTTTTTCGTCAGCAAATAATTTGTAAAGGACGTAATGGAAGAGTGAGGACTAACTCGTCAGCATCATAACCAGCTCCCCTCACTGAGCCGTCTCCGTGTGCAGCATGAAATCAGATCGTGGTTGTAATTATTTTGGACTGACTTCTTTATCATGAAGTGGGTTTGTTTGGCTGCACTGTAAACTGATACACCGGCTGCTTTTCTGTTGTTTTTCTGATAAAGTAGCTGCTCGACGAGTGTTTGCTGAACTTACCACCACCACTTCCCACTTCAGGTGTTGTTGTCCCTCCAGGAGCAGCCCTGCTGATGGTCAGACAGTCTAAAGACAGATGTAGACATCCAGCTGCTAATCCGGGTCCAGGTCTCTGAGGAGGAGGACTCACCCTTTCCATTTTGGACACTTTAGGAAGCTTTCCTCTAGTATCACCTGAGAGAACGGGACAGAAAACAAGATATTTCATAATCTTATCAGCAGCAAATAAAAAACCTGTTTATTTTTGTATTTTTTATGAATGCATTTGGAAAAAGTAGTGCTGTTTATAACAAACTGAGTTTAGACTTTTTATTTGTACTTCACCTTGTATGAAGGTTGAAATTACAGACATGTTACAAGAATCTCTTTTTCTAGGCAGACCCGGCCAAGACAGTCAGCAACGTGAATAAAAACACATAGTTACAGACACTGACATCCTTTGGATTCTGCCTCTAATTCTTTCATTTTGTATTTAAAAGCATTTAACAAGATTAATTCTTTGAGTTTCAAGTAATTCTGTATGTGTTCCATGCCGAGGGTGCAGAATATACAAATGCTCTTTTTCCACTTTCCGTCCGGGCATTTGGGACAAAGATCATAAAGAAGCCCTGAGAACGCAAAGAGTACAAAGAGTACTGGTCCAGCACTTTTCTGCGTGATAAAGACACACAGGTAGTGTGCGAGCAGATCAGGATTTGCCTTATTTATAAGGGTGCACCAATGTAAGAGCACCCTGAGAGTATAACTCACAGTGGTGAGTCAGAGCTTTATAATTTGTAATGAAGCTTAAGGAAACAGCTAATTATTATTTTCATTACTGAATAATCTGTCACTGATTTTTTCAATAAATCGATTCATCGTTTAGGCTTAAAATGTCAGAAAATAGAGGAAAGTGCTCCAAAACGTGTCTCCAGATGTCTCACAGTTCAAAACTCAAAGACTTTATAACAACATGAAACAGAGAAAAGCAGCACACTGTCACATTTTACAAGCTAGAACTAGAGAATATTTTAGTTTTGCTTGATAAATAACTTAAACTGACTGATTATCAAAATTGTTGGCATACATTTTCCAGCAATCAACTAATTGTTTGAATCCCTTGTTCTGAAAAACAGGAAGCAGTTTTCTGTTGATGTGTTGGAGGTCTGACCCCGACGACCACGTCCTGCAGGTTCACGCTGGTTCTGCTGGTTTTTCTGTCGGTTTGTGTAACGAGCTCTCAGACACATCCATCACTGCTCACAGTCACCGCGCCACTAACGTTAGCAATCTGCGGCTAACACGCACTCACACCACAAGGTCAATTAGCTTGACCCGGCTAATTAAACAGCACACACACACACACACACACACGCTCAGGTCCATTAGCAGTGTGTGTTGGTCCAAATGAAGACCAATGGCCAGGCAGCTTTAATCTGCAGCTTGTAATGAGGAAACAGAGGAAATAAAACAAGACTAAATGATGATACAACTCTCCTTCAACTGGACTGCGTGTGTGTGTGTGTGTGTGTGTGTGTGTGTGTGCGTGCGTCCTCAGTCAAAACACTCAGTAATGGTGCTGACGTTCAGTTTTGTGTTGCTGCCGCTGACAGAGCCCAGCTGGTGTCAAGGGGAAGATTTTTCTGATAATTTGTGTGAAAAAATTAATAATTAATCGCCTAAACTTATTTGGTGTCTTGAATTAATACTCTGAATTCCTAAATCGTGTCTCTCAAATATCAGAAAACAGCCGGAGGAAGTGTCGTGTCTGTAAGAGAGGAGCAGCGAGTGTGCAGCGTTTTGATGCTGAGGTTTCCTCAAATTACTGATTTTATGACATGAAATTAATTTTGTTTTCAGCACGGCTGGATTAACAGTCTCGGGGATATAAACTGTGCACTGTTTGTGTACCATGTTGCCAAGTATTGTAGAAGCTTAAATTGCCTTTCTTTTCCATGTTGGCTTAAAAATTGAGATGGCAAGTTCATTCTAGACCCTGAAAACATGAAGAAGAAGTGCTTAAAGTGCATTTTAAAAAATGGAAATTTGAACATCTGAAATTCGATCAACGGGGCAAATTGATCTGCTGAGGAGGATCATGTGGGAGGATGAAAAGCTCCAGAACAACTACTAAATAGACCTTGTGGTGGGAGTGAACTTTCAACCGCAAAGTTAGACATACATGTAGACAGCAGGCTGGGATGTGTAATCTTACAGTCTAAAATATTGCTGTTTAGTTTATTATAATAATACTTTTGTTCTAGTATTAAAGGACCTTCTCCTCTGTTATTGCAGATTATTGCTGTTTTGTTCTGCTTTTCTGGTGCACCTTGGCCACAGTGAGGAAAGACGATAAATTAGAAATAAAGAGGTAATACAACACGTTCTCTTATGTCTTTCATGTCTACATATATTATCTCCTCAGCTTCTAGTAAAGCCGTCCACCTGAGCGCCGACACTTCTGTTTTTAAAGTGGCAATAGACAACTTTTCAGCGTTTCTGTTAGGATTTGGCGCTGTATAAATAAAACTGAACTGGTTAGATTTCTGGCTGCTAGCGGCAGCGTTCTGGACAGCAGCCGGGCTCGTCCACAGCAAGAAATAACCCCCGATCTCAGTGCTGCGATGGAGGCAGAGTCAAACACCCGGTAGTCGGAGGTTCACTCGTGTTTTGCCTCGTTTTTTATCACTTTCCCTCTTCTTGGTTACTCCGGTTGTTCCACCGTCCGTCATTTCCGCTAGCTGGGGATAGCTACCAACAGCTACCGGAAAACAAAAGCCCTGTTCCTCTTCTGTTTTGGTCGAGCCGCTTCCTTTGTGCCGTAAATCGAGCCGCCTGTTTCCCCGGGGGATCGAACCCCCGGCTCATAGGGAACCAGTCTAAACGCCAATGGTGTCATTATTTTACAGCCATTACACCGTGCAAACAACATTTACTTCATAATGATGAGTTAAAGCAAAAAAAAAAAAGTTGTCTATGTCCACTTTAAGGACATGCAACAAGAAAACACAACAGAAGTGTTCCTGCAATGCAAAGTAAGATACAGCAGGCTGTTGAAAACCCAAATAATATAATACATGTTGATCCAAAATATTAGCAAGAGAGCATTTTTCAAACACACACACACACACACACAGCTCCCAGAAAGTGAAGGGAATCCAGAGAAAGAGGAAAGGAATTATTTTTCTTTATTAAGTGAGCTGCTTTCCTCCGGGACGACAAACACAACACACATTAATCTAACCTGCTACTGCTGCATCTGTGTGTGTGTGTGTGTGTGTGTGTGTGTGTGTGTGTGTCAGTAAACACACAGTAGCATGAAAATGGAGTGTTTTTGTGTTTTCATGTACTTTAGTGTCTTTCTGCGCGTCATGTCTGAGAGCACTGTGAGCACGTCAGACACAACATTCAGATATCTGGAGTCCCTTTGGAGCCGACACGGAGGCTGCCNAATTATTTTTCTTTATTAAGTGAGCTGCTTTCCTCCGGGACGACAAACACAACACACATTAATCTAACCTGCTACTGCTGCATCTGTGTGTGTGTGTGTGTGTGTGTGTGTGTCAGTAAACACACAGTAGCATGAAAATGGAGTGTTTTTGTGTTTTCATGTACTTTAGTGTCTTTCTGCGCGTCATGTCTGAGAGCACTGTGAGCACGTCAGACACAACATTCAGATATCTGGAGTCCCTTTGGAGCCGACACGGAGGCTGCCAGCGGTCCTCGCTCTGACGTCCGGCGCTTTTTCCAATTAAAATTTGCTAAAGCCTGTTAAAACTACCGAAATCTACTGAGACTACTACTGGAGAATATATATATATATATATATATCTTATTTATTTAAATATATATATTTAACACTAGTTTGATAGTGTTCTTAGTTTGAGACTAAACCTGTGTCGATGTCTGGTTGCACCGCAGAGACGTCAGGTTCATCTTAAAGTCCGCACTAACCAAAATACTGTTTTTCACTTCCTGTGGCCAATAACATTACCGTGTTGTCTCTCGTCTTTGCACTGAACACTTTGCTACGTAATAGCGAAGAGGCTAACGGCTAAAAATAGCTAACGTTACAAAAGAAACAACAACAAAAAGGTAAACTAGGACAAAGCATTATGACCAGGTGATAACCACACTGTAATCTACAGCTAGTGCTAAATAAAACGGTGGAGGACGGAGGACTTTACACCTGCTAAGGTGTCAGATTTAAGTTGTAAGTATTTCAGCTGGTGCAACCCTTAAAACGTTAGCAGCGCGTAAACTCCGACCCGAGTTAGAAATTACGTTCACACTAGGCTCTGTTACGTGCAGCTGCTGCAGCTCAGTGCGGGAGTTCACCTGCGCATCACTGCAGCAAGGTGAGACGTTAAACCACCGGAGGGCAGCAAAGACAAGACTTTCATGAGGCGTTCACTGACTCTTTAACGTCAAGCTAGCTCCACCTTTTGGTTCTGAGACAACAAATGTTCACGTTGTTGTTTCACTTTGCTGGAGAGGACATCCTCCGGAAACAGCTGCTATATAAAAGGAGTTTGAGTCCTTCATTTTGTCTTTTTGCTGCATTATTAGTTCGTGTTTCTCAGCGTGTGTTTAATTGTGTGTGTGAGTGTGTGTGAGTGTGTGTTGGACAAAGAGCTGTTGGCTTCAGTGACCCTGAATATCAATACTGGCCGAACATGTGGTTACTGCTGCCGATCAATACACAAACACACACACACACACACACACACACACACACACAACCTCTTCTTCTTCATCTGTTCTGTTATAGAGAGTTCATTCTTTCCTTTTTTCTTTCTCTACATCCTCAATTCCAATTTCCACCCTTCATTTCCATGTTTTTCTTGCTCCCCTCATTCTTCCCTTTTTCTTTTTCTTTCTTTACTTCTTCCTCAGAATCAGAATCGGGTTTATTGGCAAGTAGGTTTTCACATTAAAGGAATTTGCTTTGGTGCAATAAACCACAACAAACACATTAAGATAACATTTAAAAAAAAGATTTAAAAAACAAGCACTACAAAAGTCAAGAAATATAAATAGATAAAGAAAAATTGCCAATAAAAATATGAAAAAATATTATATAAGTATGTATAATATATCTGTTCTTTGAAGTATAAAGAATAAAGAGTGTTTGCAATAATAATCCTAAAAGTCATTTTTCTTCCTTTTAACATTTCTTTTTCTCTTTAGTTAAATGCTGCAAATTGAAATAAAGTTTTATTCTCTGCTCTGAAAGACAAACACACACCCACTTGTCCTATATTACTATATTATTTATATATATTACTGCATGTGTGTGTTATGTGAGGTCCTGCTAGGAACAGGAGCAGATGGAGGGAGGGAAAGTAAAAAGGGAGAGAGGGAGGTGAAATGAGCAAAAGGAACAGAACAATAAAAGAGAAGAAGAATAAAATGAAGCAGAGCAGATTAAATGGAGGGAACAAGACACACACACACACACACACACACACACACACACACACACACACACACCTTGGCCGGGTGAAACTGTGATGGATTTCAGTTATTAGCCAATCAGAAAGATGGATGGTGCTGTGCTCCGTCCAATCAACATCATCATCTAGATCCAGTTAGCAGATAGCGTCTCGCTGCTAATCAACTTATTAAAGTTCCTGATAATATCGCAGCAGAATAATCTCACACACACACACACACACTGACTGAGGAGTCGGGAGTCGATAAAATCACTTGAGGCGAGGCCGAGCGCAGAGGTAAGTAGTGATGCTGGAGGTCATTAATATTATTTAACACCTGCAGGCACGAACACTAATGAAGAAGAAAAAGTGGACCGCCCGCTTCCTGCTGCCTCGTCCTCCAGCTGGAGAGAGAGAGAGTTTTATTTTACACGGCTCAGCCTCCGTTTGTGTTGAGTGTTGTGGATTTGTTCACAATCTGGACATTTTAGAGCCCGCTAGATGTAGCGTCAACTGAGAGAGACTTGCAACGCGTCGGTCTGAAACCTGAAACACCCTAAAACAGTTTCATCTCGTCGCGAATCTTTGGTCTGAACCGGCCTTTAGAGTCCACATGCTATTGGCAGTGCTACTTTGCCACAGTGGTGCTTTAAGCTAAATGCTAATGTCAATGACAATGCTAACATGCTGATGGTTAGCAGGTATAACGTTGACCAGGCTCATCTTCTTAGTTTAGCGTCAATGAGCGGATGAGTTAGGTAGAGTTTTAGTGTCTCAGGATTTAAATGCATAATCGTTTCGGAGCAGTTTAATCATTAGCCATGTGAACAGAGTGTACCTTGTTTCACCGGAGGGGTCAGAGGTCAGAGGTCGGCCCGGAGCCTTGTTTCATTCGACAGGGATGGATAGAAGAGGCACTGCAGGGACCGAAGCTGCAGCCTCCCAGTTATGGAACCACCTGAAGCTCAGAACTTACTGTTTTAAACTTAAAGTGAAAAATGACCCCCCCGTCACTGTCTTCGCTGTGTAACCTGAACTGATCAGCTGCAGCTGAAGGTAAACAGGAAAAAGGAAAAAACAGCTTTTCTGCTCATTAACGCGACTCCTAATTGAGTATCAATTCCAGTTCAATGTGCTCCTGTCTGCTGTTTCTCCTGCAGGACGTTTGATCTGCTTACGTGTTTTTCAAAGTCTGGATCGAACCCTGAACGCCGGCTACAGGGAGGGAGGACGAGTCCTCAAGTTCCCAAAGCCTGTGTAAGACTAGTGCTTTGAAGAACGTCCACATTCACACCTTCATGTGTCGGTGTATAAGTTCAGAGTACAACACAAAAATCAGCCGCCAGATTTGTCTATAAGTCAATGTTACAGAGGTCGGTGCTGAAGTATTGGTGGGTGGGTCGCTCCTTATTTATCCCCGTGGGGAAATTTCAGTCTCACAGCAGTGAAGATATGTGAGGAACAGAAAGGGAATAATAAGAAGAAGAAATAGACAATAAATAAGAATAAAAAATATTAAAAGTACTAATAAATATGTAAGATCTACGGCATCAAAATTCACAGTTGTGGATTTGAAAGTGAAAGCAGACGGTAAACATTTAAACTGTGACTATAACTCTATATGCTCTATATTTATGACAAACAATAATATTAAATTATCATCCAGACCAACATTCACATACATATTGTACGCTGCCGTGTTGCTGCTGTCAGCTTTGTCATGTCTTTCTTTTGCATTTAATCCATTTCTACCTGTTACTAGCTGCTGCTACGTCCCAGCGAATCACTACAGCTTCATCTGATCTCATCATTTACCAGACTAAAGTCAGACTGAACAGCACACACACACACACACACACACACACACACACACCAGCCTGTGATGGAGGGGGTTGGTGTGGAGGATAAAAAGGTTAGGAGTGATGGCTGCGTCGCTGCTCAGCAGGCTGACAGCCATCACAGTGGGAAAATGACTGTCACATTACTGTCACATACCTAAACCTGCCTCTGTGTGTGTGTGTGTGTGTGTGTGTGGTGTGTGTGTGTGTGTGGTGTGTGTGTCAGGCAGTGATGTGGGGGGTCAGGGTCCTGGTTTGACCCAGGCGTTGGATCGATAGCCCGGCCATCAGAGCTGACAGATGGCAAACCTGAGCCTGACTCCAGCAGAGAATTTCTGCCACATCCCGCCACTGACGAGACAGTGAACGCACCGCGACGCCCCGCCCACCTCCGGCAATAAAGCGGTCTGACCGATGATCAGAGACGAGAGGTGAGCAGGAAGGATTTATGCTGATGTCAGACCAGCTGAGAGCTGAAACCTTCAGAGCTGCTGTGAAATAAATCATGTGATTTAACTTTGATTTGTGAAGGAATCTCACTTTTACAGTTTCAGTTTGATTCAGTGACTAAAATACCTGAAAATACTAATACTAAAATCCAGGTGGTAGAAGCCTTCAGTTATTGGCGCTTTTAAGCTTTACAAACAAAATGTAAACAGATATTTACAGACTTTTTTGCCCTGGATTTTGCGTCTCAGGCAACACACAAGCTGGGTGTTGGGGCTGCATTCAGGTTGTGAGGAAGACCTGCAGACATTTCTCAGGGCTGAAAAAAGCTCCACAACTCTTCTTTATTTTCAGGTTAAAGAAACCCCCAAACCATTTAGCTGTTTTAATTTTTACACTGTGTTTTTTACAAAGAATTCTCCTAAAAAGACACCAAACTGATCAGTCGAAGATAACGCAGTGAAAGACAGAAATACAACATTATTTATTGAGCTTAAAGGTTCAGTGTTGATAGTGGAATTTTTTATAAAACATTTTTTATATAACATATTTATCAAAAAATATCAGGTTTCTATCAAGAAACTTATAGGTATTATTATAGATTAGTGGGTTAGTGCATTACACTGCAGCAATGTGTGTGGCTTTATTATTAACTACGGAAAGCATAATAGCCAATTTAATCACAATTTATCATTTGCTAGATGATATAAATCCATATAAATGAGGAAAATAACATTTATATTACTTGTATATACCTCTGTCAGTGCCAAGAGGCTAAGCTAGCTGGTCCGTCGCTAAGCTAACAGCTGTCAGTCGTCCATCCTGTCTGAGGGCGGATTAGTTTTTCACAGACTAAAGACAAACACAAGCAAAAGCAACCCGTCACACTGAGATATACAGCCCCTAACACACACACACACACACACACACACACAGAGGATGGAGTGTGCTGTGGTTGATATGTGAGGCTCATTAACACCATTGTCTCTGTAAGGAATGGTGGACACAACAACAACAACAGCAATAACGACAGCTACATCCATCCTGTCTGAGGATTTACGCGCTCTCTGCTGGGACCTCGGCCTTATTTTTAACTTTCGGCCAGCTGCACACTCTGCCAGCATTTTAGCCTCCTTAACAAAACCCATTGTTTTTTCTCTTGTTGTTATCTGTTGCAAACTGATTCCTGTCAGCACCGTCAGTCCCACACTGCAAAATTCACGACATGTCACGTAACTTTGACTTCTGACCTTTTATTTGTAAAATCTTTATCTGGTGACAGTGAGTCGGCATGTTGAGATCTTTGTATCGGAAAAGTAAAACGTTATTAACAGGTGACACCGTTTGAGAAGGCAGGATGACACAACCTGATTTAATTCTCTTTTGTTTCCTGATTGGTTTGAGGCTCTGGGAGATAAAAATAATAAGATATGTCTTATCTAAACCACTTTAGTTGGAGGTCAAACAGGAAGTGAGCGCAGTAAGTACAGTAGGTCAAACAGGAAGTGGGTCTGTAAACTGTGATGGAGTTTCCACCCAAAGTACCTGGAACTTTTAGTCCCAGGAACTACTTTTCAAGGAACTAAAAGGTTCCTTCAGGCCGCTGTTGTCTGTGTTTCCACCGCGATCTAAAGACACACCAAGATTAGACAAATTAGTCCGCTGACGTGTGAAAAAGCGACGGCTGTTTTTACACGTCATTTTTGTGTGAGACTATTCAACAACGATGACGTCATAAAGCGACTGACAGGCGTCACTATCTGTGACGCTGCAACAGTTAGCATGGAGGAGCTCAGTAAGGCCTGGACTTGGTCATCTGTCCGTCTGTCGGATGCTTCCTTCTGTAACTCCATTGTGTTGACAGAACAGAGAACTGCAGAACAGGACAGAGAACTGCAGAACAGACAGAGAACTGCAGAACAGGACAGAGAACTGCAGAACAGACAGAGAACTGCAGAACAGGACAGAGAACTGCAGAACAGACAGAGAACTGCAGAACAGGACAGAGAACTGCAGAACAGACAGAGAACTGCAGAACAG
>LKNJ01003307.1:17632-28376 GCA_002120245.1 Maccullochella peelii
GGGGGGGGGGCTACTGAGGGTTTTAGTCCTCTCAAACTGCGCAAACACAGCGCCACCTGCAGGAGAAAATCCAAACTGAGGAACTTATTTCTAAAAATGAAAAGTAAAAACAATGAAGATGAGAATCAATGAATGGCTATAGTGCCAACAGGAGCTGCTAGTAGCTAATGAATCTAGAACAATATGATGTGTTGCCAAGCTGCTTTGTTCTTATTTGAGCCCCTCAGGTGTTGGGGAAATAGCAACAGCACACTCTTACCATAACATATATTACCGCACATATTTAAGCACAAGTGTTTTATATATGAAGGTAGTAGTCGGCCTTATGAGGTGGACTCACCATGAACTGCAGTTTGAGGGGCAAAGTTCACAGACTGGGTCATCTGATGGAAGCGCTGCATGATGGGAATCCTGCTGACAAAAAACTCAAAACATGTTAACAACAAAACCAAAACCAAAGCTTTCTCCAAATAGAAACGGTCTTGTGTAGAACCACCCACATGCAGGTGTTTGGGATTCTGGGTAGCCCAACTTATTCTGACAACACTGATGGTTTGTTCAGACTGCAGGCAAATCAGATCTGTTTCCTAAATCAGATCTTTAAGACCGACTGTCTGCAAGTGATCAGATCGGATTCGTGTGTCCAGACGTCACCAACCTGACCATGAGAAATAGAGATCCATCATCTCGCCCTCCAAACAATCCTGCTGTCAACTCCTCCGTCGCTCCAGACAAACTCAGCAGCTCCCGTATCCGGGATATTTTGACTTCATTTTTGCGCAGTGGGAGGAAGAGGAGACGCGTCAGCCATGCTAGCTGCTCTGTGAGGCTTAATGCTCACATCAGCACACTAACAAGCTCACAATGAAAAGCGTGTTGATGTTTTATAGGTATGTTTACCATCTTAATTTTTGTTTTTTTACTGGTTATTGGTTTCTATTAAGTCCTTAATTTTGTGAAATTGGACAACTGAAGGTAGACAGGCTTTATTAAAAAAAAAAAAAGAAGTGGAAACTGAGCTAAATCAGGGTTCAAAGGGTTAATTATGTTCAAATGTTCGGATGACGTGGAAATTCTTTATTTGCTGCTGCTCACCAAAGGTGTCGCCAAAAAAGGAAAACCAAAACTCTGCTTTGCAGTCTGGACTCTTCAGGCCTCTCTCTTCTTTCTCTCAGAGAATTATCTCAGCTTCTCCTCTCCTCTCTCTTCAACTCCCTCGTCTCCCACCCTCATAAAAAATACTCCCCCTGTCTCCTCCATCTTTCCTCCCTCCCAGACTCTGCTGGCTCTAAAAATAATTTTGGGTTTCTGGCCTCCCCCTCTGCTCCTCCTCCATCCTTAACCTCGTCCTGGTCTGCAGCTGATCTTCCTTGGCCGGACCCTCAGGTACCGGGCTAACCGGACGCCGAGGCCGAGGCATGCATCAATGTCAGGCTAAATGTAGAATCAGCATTTCTGAGCCCGCCAAACCCCCGGCCGGGCCTAACCCTTACCTGGTCAGTCCAGAGGAGACGCCGCAGCCCCTCAAGGCTCCGCGCCGCCCCGGTATTGATTTCTTTCTTTTACGGCAGAAACAAAGAGACTTTCTCTGTTACATGATATATCATAATCACGTCATTTGTAGCTTTGAGTCCGGGATGTACGGGAAGCAGGCCAGCGTGAGAGAGAGAGAGAGAGAGACCTAGATAAGGAGGTCTGGCCTGTCTCGAGGTAAAAAAACTAATTGCAGCGTCTGAATTTCTGCTCCATTTCTCTGAGAGTAACTTATAGTCTCGGAGTTTAAAATCGAGTTTCTTTCTCAGCTTCTGTTGAATGTGAAACTACAAAACCTCAAACTCATCTGCCAAAAACATTCATTTACATTATAGAAAGCAGAACGAGAGGCTGACGTTTGAGGCAATATCTTATCTGAGTTAATAAGAATCAGGTCTGGTCCAGATCGTGATTGGACTTTTATTGCGTGAATTATTAACGAACTACAAGAAGCAACAAGTCCTCCAACCTAAACGACAGAATAGGTCGTTCAGCAATGACGACATATACAGGTGTACCGGAGCTTCGTCGTCGTGGTAACAATAATAAACACCTGGTTAACGTTGTGAAGCGGTCGCAGTTTGGTTTAAGTTGAGGAAAGATCATGGTTTGGGTTAAAATAGATACGTCACGTGACTTACTAACGTAACTTAAGTTAAAATCCAGGAGCCCTCCATACGTGGACTTTGTGGCTCTTTATATCGCCTCACCTGACTTTCTTGCTCTTGTCATTATTACTACGGCCACTAGAGGTCGGCACTGAAATAAACGTAAATATGGGTTGTAATACGCTGCAGCACAGATGACCTGTACGGACGTATTTTTGGGACGTGTCACAAGAAAACCTTAATTAATAAAAGGCCAGAATCACCCTGACAACCACACACAGAGGCGTCGTACTGGGGAGAATACTGGAATAAACTACCAAGGGCCCCACATGTGGAGGGCCCTGAATTCGTTTACATCTGCTATTTTAAAATGTTATTTTATTTGCATCACAAGTAAATTTCTATTGTTGGCTGATTAAATGATTGACAGACTGATGGAGCCCCCAGGGTTCTGAAAGAAGAAGAAGTAGTTATTATCTAACTTAAAAAACCCTCTAACTGCTGAGACTTCGTAGAGACAAAACATAGAAAATTCTTTCCATGAATCTTCAACTTGATGAATTCAGCTGTGTGAAATATCCTGAGAACAATTTTACTTCTGTTTTTGTTTTTTTGGCTACCAAGTTGTTTTAATACATATCTCAAATACATGACTGCATACCAGGAAAAACACACCACAGAGCCGTGGTTGGGATGTCTTGTGGCCGGTGTGTCATGCTCAGGAATATGATGGATGGTTTCCAAACAAAAACCGAGTTTGAGGAGCGAGCAGCAGAGAGACTACGAGCCGATGATGGATGGATCAGTCGGCTGCATCGGCTCGCTGCAGCACACAGCGCTCACAGCACAGCACATCATACCACCCAAAAAATGAGACAAATCAAGAGTTTTGGCAGGAAACACCCCCCCACACACACAGACGACAAAATGACCTCACATGGACTTTTTAAAATACACAAACTCTGACTCCTGTACGTGGTGTGTTTACTGTGCAGCAGCAAGCGTGAACATTTAATATCCGCTTGGTGGACGGAAACCAAAAACCCCCCAGAAAGCTTTAAAGTTGAGCTTTAACATCAGTGTTTACAGTAAAATATATGAAGCCCTGAGGGGGTCAGACCGCCTGCTGCTCTGCTAACTGAGCTTTAATGGAGGCTGAGGAGGTTTCACTGCAGCTACAGAGCAGACTGAGCTCCAGTTCTTAGATAAACATCATTTTAGAGCTAGTTTCAATTCAGCGTTCATCAGTTAGAAATTGTATTAGCAATCTGAGCATGAAAGTCCCTCCTAGACCTCGGTTTCGACAAAATAATCTTAACTCAAGGTCCACTTATCATCTTTTGGCATGACAGCTGAGCATCATCTGCTGATGACCATGAGATGTGGTTAAAAGCTCCGGACAAAGCAATATCTTGGTCCAAAAATTGATAAAAGTGGACCCTTTAAATGGTTGGAAATGTAATAAATTGTGCATTTCAAATATCAAGAACAATACAAGCCTAATGATAACTAGATTTACGATTAATATCTATTGAATGTGTATCTATTAAGATACGACACTTTTTCCTCTGTGTATCAGAGAAATCAGATAACGAGCTTGAATCTGACTGAAGCCGTGTTGTAACGTCAGGATCCCTCATTGATCTCCGCAGGGAACTCCTTCTGTTCTCTTCCCTCCTCCTCACAGAGGTCAGAGGTCACGGCCATGGCTTCAGCTGGGTTTTTTCTAAAAAAAAAACAACAACAACAAAAGGCTGGTTCTTGTTCTGTTTGTAGAACTAAATACCTGTAACCATCAGCAACAGGATGTTAATGTCATGTACAGCAGGAGCCTCCACTGATTAATAAAACCTGGATCTGGCTTTAATTCACCGTCTGTGCTTTTCAACACATTTACAAGCTGTTCTATAGATTCCAAGTTTTCAAAGTGAGATCATTTGTATAGCGACTTCTTACTGTCTGTCTCTCTTAGAGCACCACCTGCACCAGAGCCGGTACTGGCTGATCCTGACAAGCTGAGGCTGAGTTGTCCTAAAATGGCCGCCATACAGCGTCACTACACGCCGCCACACACAGGTAAAACTAAAATAGAAGGTTCTTGTTTCTGAAACGCTCCTTTCTTTATATATTCTACTCATTTCTTTGTTGTGGTTGCTTGCGGTTGAGAAGTATTGCTCGACGGCGGCTTCCAGCTACACGTAATGTGTAATATTAACATGTAATATGATATTCATGTCATATTTCTACTATTTTATTTTCAAAAACAAATCCAGAATATGTTGGGTGTTGAAATATTCATTCTGTGTCTGACTGTCTTTGTTTTAGGTAAACAGGACCCTTGAGTCCATGAGTTTGATGCCAAAGTGAGTGTGTGCGCTCTGAAATCAGAAATGTCATTAGCAACAGAGCCCAAAGCCAGCTGAACTCTGGGTAATTCCTGTCACAGAGCATCAGGGGAAAACACATTTGGTTGTTGAACAGAGCGACTCCGACTCACTTCATACAATCAATACGAGCAGATCCCAGAGCCCCGCTCCCCTCAGAGGCTCCAGCATTTACATTTTGATTCAGGTCCTCCATGAGAGGAGGAGGAGGAGGAGGAGGAGGAGGGAGTCATCAGAAAAAAAAAAGGTTAACTCTGCGGCCTTTTAACTCTCCTCCTCCTCCTCCTCCATCCTGCCCTCCCTCCACAGCCTGGTCCTGGAGATGAAGGTGGGTTTGATCCTTCTCGCAGCCCGCCGGTCGCTGCAGGAAGCGTATCCAGATGTCACGGAGCATCAGAGCCAGTTTGCCACCGCCCTCTCCGACAAGTCCGAAGCACTTCTCCTGATCTACGGTCCGCTGATGGCTTGTCAATATATGGATTCCCCCCCCCTCGCTCTAATTCAGTGAAAAAATCTAGTTTTCCATTAGTCTCTGCCCCGCCAACGTTACCCCGAGCTTCTCCACCTGTAATTATTAAAGGCAGATTCCCTGAAAGCAATCAGCCCGCCGCCATTTGTATCTTTGAAATCTTAATAAGCCGAAGGCAGAGAGGGGAGGTGAGGGGGAGGAGGAGAGGATGAAGAGAAACTAAGAGGAGGTGAGGTGTGAGAGAGAGGAAAGTGGAGAGAAGATGAGATGAGAAGGAGAAAGGAGACAGGAGAGGAGGCAAGGTGATAACAAGAGGAGAGGAGGAGGTGAAGAGAGAGAAGGAAGATGGAGGCGAGGAGGAGTTAATGAGATGAAGAGCAGAGTAAATGAAAAAGAGAAGAGGATGAAAGGAGGGGAGGGAAAGAATCAACAAAAGGAGGTGAGACTGAACAAGAGAAGGAAACACAAAAGGATGATTTGAGGAGGAAGGACAGAAACCGATAGGAGAAGATAGGAGGAGGTGAAGAGGTCAAAGAGAAGAAGAGAAAAGAGGAGGGAGGAAAAGAGGAGTAGTGACAGGTGGGAGGAGGGAAGGAAAGTGAAGGGGAGATGAGAAATACAGAAGGATGATTTAGGGAGAGAGGAGACAAGGTGATAACAGAGGAAAGAAGATAGGAGGAGAAAAGAGGGAAGAGGAGAAGTAACTTTCGTCTGTAAAGTCCTGAACCAGTAAGGACACAGCGATCTGAATTCTAACACATCGGGGTCAAATTTCCCAGCAGCCCCGGCTGTTACGGAGGTCCAGCTGAGAACTTCCTGTACTCAGATGAAGTCTAAATATACTGAAAGAGTGTGACAACTGGGCCAGAAGAAGAAGAAGAATACAGAAGAAAAGGACAGTGATGGTCTTCATTCATTCGTTCATATATCGGTGTTAACCCCAAAGAACTGACTGAGCAAATCCAGGGAGTGAATGTGATAAAAAGTAGTTTCTTTTCTTGAGGGTCAACGCACGTCTACACAGGTCTACCTTAAACAGAAACCAAAAGGTGTAGGTGTCGTATTCTGCCAAGCGTTTTGCCGTTAGGATGTCAGGGTCTGTTGAAATCTTTATACACCAATCCATCCATTTTCTGCTGCTTCTACTACACACAAAGTGGTCCAGATATCCTTCTCTCCAGCCATGTCCTCCAACTCCGGGATTTCCGAGTTATTCCCAGTCCAGGTGGGATGTAGAATCACCTCCAGTGTGTTTTGGATCTGTTCCCAGGGTCTCTTCCTAGTTGGACGTGTCTAGGATACGTCCACAGGGAGGCGTCTAGGAGGCATCAGAATCAGATACCCAAACCACCTGAGCTGGCTCCTCTCAAAAAGTGAACCACCATCGGCTCATCTACAAGCTCCTCTTGGATGTCCGAGCTCTTCACCCCTGCAAAGGAAACTCATTTTTGGCCGCCTGTATCAGCTATTTCATTCTTTCGGTCACTACCCAGAGATGATGATAGTGTTGGATCGCAGATCAACTGGTAAATGGAGAGATTTCTCTTCAACGCCTTCAATTGTGGCAGTAACTCACTCCCAACCAAAATGTGGCGATCCACCATTTTATAGTACACAAAGGCATCCAAACTTGGGAGGTGCTGATTCTCACCCCAGCTGCTTCAACACCACCTCAGTGCGTGCCAGATGTCAAGCAAACAGAACCACATCATCTGCAAAAAGTAGAGATGCAATCCTGAGGCCACAATATCGGACAGTCGAGTCTCCGGCTGCATTTTGAGATTCTGTCCATAAAAAAAGGACAAACAGAAAAGGTGACAAAGGACGACTCTGACGGAGCCCACAAACATTCTTGATTTCCTGCACAGAGTGAAAATATCTCAACAACTACCAGATGGATTCACATGAAATTTGGTAGATATTCAGCTAAAGTTATTAGGATTCCAGAGGATGAATCCTAATAACTCTGGTGACTTTTTGACTTTCCCCTCTAGAACCAGCAGGTCAAAATGGACTCAGATGTTATTCTTTAAACTTGACATAATTAAACATTCAGCTCAGCGTGTGCTGGGGAGTAGCAGGAGCTGGGTGGCATCTTTCTCAGACTGGATCAAAAGCCTGATATTTTAGAAAGCTTCACTTCACTGAACAACTTTAAAGTGGGTCAAAAGGAGAAAAGTACACTGAGCACAAAGTTCTCCCATCATCCTATTTGCTCTGCCAGGTATTCCTCCTAAAGAGACCATGGAAGTGTGAAATCCTTCTGAGTGCAGGTAAAGGGGGTCAGATGGAGGAGTTTCTGGATGACTGGGACAGTGCGGGTTTGTGGTGTACATACATAACATTTCATCAATGTTTCTGAAAGTTCCTGGTTGGATTTTAAAGATGTTAACGTAGAGATGTTTGAACGGGAGAAAACCGCATTTATTAATAAAAGACGTGTGGACTACTTCAGGGAAATCTTAACGATTAATTGAATTTGAACAAATATGGCAGTTGCACCACCAGAAAGTTTGTATTGAGTCTGTTAAAAGATAAAATGGTGCTCACCAAATGCAGCCACGTGCGTCCTCTGTCTCATTTTCTTTCCAGATTCCAGCTTTTTTGGTTGAATTTTGCTTTCTCCTTCTACGACTGCTTCTCTATGCTGAGCTACCAGATGTTTCCACTGCAGCCTTGAAAACTTCTTGACACAGAGGAAGAAAAAACAGACAAAAAAAAAAACAAGGAGTCCTTGTAAAAAAAGAGAGAACACATTTAGGGAGAATATTATCTAAAGACCTCTGGATTTGGTGAAACACGGTTGGTAATCTTTACTTACAGATTACAGTGGGATTAGGAACACAGACACCTTCTGCAGGAAATACTGGTCCTGTGAAAACGGACTTCAGCCTAAAATACCTCCACACTGAGGGAGAGAGCAATTTAAAAAGTACAGTGGTGAAATATAAAGCTTGAGTTTAGTCTAAATGTCATGAAATCAAATATCCAGCCAGAGTATCAGAGGTGAGTTACTATGTTTCCTACCTGGACTATGAGGTCTTCTTTACTCTCTTTTTCCTCTTTTGCTCTTTTTACTTTTGTACTTTTTTCCTAATTTGTTATTTCCAAGTTTTATCCTGCAGCAGACGAAGGTGAACTTTACCGAGAGCCGCTTCACATTCTCATTCTGTCGGGAAGGACAGACCAAACTTTGTAGAAAAGGTCTCTTCTCTTTCATTTTGTCTTTTGTCTCTGACTCTCTCTTTCTTTTCTCTGCAGAAAGATCTGACAGAGTGCGGTCAGCAGCAGCAGCAGCACCAAACGAGAGCCAAGCTGCTGAACAAAAACTCAATTAAAGCGATATGCGTTGCAGTCAGCCCAACCTTATTGCCAGACAAGAACAAATATTGGACTATTTTTACATCCAAATAACTCGTCTCCTGCATGAAAGTCAGGCCCATCCACCACCCCAACCTGACTTTCCACCTAGCAACACAAACCTCCTGCATTGCTACTGGATGTACATCATGACCAGCAGTATTGTCCACTAAGAACATGATTCCTTGAGATACAGGGCTGATCTGCCAGAGTGTCTCCTTTACCACCAGGTACACCAGAGATAGACATTTTCAACTTCTACACGAAGAGTCTTCTGTTCTTCCTCCGATTCATTTGTTCTGATCGATTCTACGTCGTCGTTCTTTAATGATGTTGTTGACAAACCACAAAACTTCCTGCAGATGTTTTAGGATTCCCTCCAGACATATAAAATATTCTGCTTAATAGTAATATTTTGTGTCTGATATGGTTTTTCCACAAAAAAAAGTTCCATTACCCCATTAAAAATTCTTAAAAACTAAATTTCTCTTCTCTTGCAATAAAAAAAATCAGATCAGGAGACGAGACAGGGGAAATTAGAGATTTACGTGAGCTGTGGTGGCACTGTCTTCGCTTGATGTCCTTAAACTTGCTCACTCATTAGTTTTGGTGGTTTATTTTCTTTGCATGCAAAGTCAAACTGAGAGAAGAGAAATGTGTAATAAATACATATCAAAGGAAAGAGCACATTTTGAACTGATGGATTTTCTTTGTTCTCTCTTGTCATCAGTTAACTTTCATACTGTTCTGGTTCTAGTTTGGTAGCATCACGATTATTTCTCGCCTCAACAGTCAACAGTCGGAGAACCTTTTCCTTTTTTTCCCCTGACTTTGCTACTTCTCCATCTAGAAAGAGATGAACTTTACCAAGTGTCCTTTCACATCCTCATCTTGTCAGGACGGAGAGAGAAAACTTTGATGGAAAAGGTCTCTCTTTCTCTCTGTCGGCCTTCTGAGAAACGAGGCCTTCACCCCGTTTATTGCTGAGCTGCGGCGTTTTCGAGCGCCCGGGACCCGACAGGAAAAGTGTCAGGCCAGTTTCTGACGTGAATTTGCATCCCTTCAATGACGGGTGACAGCGCTGAAAGGCCAGGAGAAAACCGGCGCATCGATCGGCTCGTGGAAACTATTCAAAGAAACAGATGAGCCAAAGGAGCAGAGAGGTTCTCATACCTCCCCTCCAGCCCTCCAGCCCTCCAGCCCTGCAAACCGCCACTTGCTTTAAAGAACAGAACTTCATTAAATTGTGCCACTCGGTGTTTGTATCACAGTGTGGAGGAGGTGGTGGGGGTGGGGGTGGCGGTGATGTGTGTGTGCTGAAGGATCAGAGCTTCGTCACAGAAGAGCTATTAACTCTGCTCCGCCATCAGTGCTGTTCTCCTGCATACCAAAGCAGCAGGTTGTCACGGTGCGTTCCCACGACGACACAACACCGGGAACACTGCCAGGTAATGAGGGAGCGCGCGCACACACACACACACACACACACACACACACAGATGTATACATACACAGAAAATGCTGTAAAAAGCAAAGGAATGCGCACTTCAATGAAAGCAGCAATATACTATAAAAACACTCTCTTACTGAAGTAAAAGTAAAAAGGTATTAACAGTTAAATGTAGTTAAACTATCAAAAGTTAAAGTAGAGTTATATTAGTTATATGAGTTATAATATTATTCTTATTAAGGTGGAGCTCAATAGAACTAGTTTGCTGTTATAAATGCATCATATTTTAGAGGTTGATCAGATGTTTTGTGTGTAAAATCTTCAAACTGTCAAACACATGTAGTGCAGTAAAAAGAAGCAGAACATGGAAACGCTCAAGTACAAGTACCTGAAAAGTACATGAAAAACACACACACAGCCCTCTTTCCTGCCTCAATTAAAACAAATTGATCGTTAAACATCGTGCAAATAACTTAGACGAAGTTTTAAAGGATTTATGATGCCAACTGCTTTGAAGGCACTATTTCTTATGTTCCACGTGTTTACTCCGCCATGCTTTGTACCTGGAATATTTTCCCAACAGGATGAACCCCTTTTGAAAGAGTCTAATCTATTGATTCACATATTAGACACGATATACATCTACGGTTAATTACCAAACATTTACAGGCGATGTGTGAAGGACATCTGGCATCATCTGTGACTGTCAAGTAAGGAATAGATTTTTTCATAAAATGATAAATACATAATTGTTATAAAGAAAACATATGTATATTATATAAATTAAATATTATATAAATTATAAAATAGTATCGTTAATTGTAGCCCTCATACACAGAAAAAGCTCATACACAAACAACTATATCCAAAAAGTATCGTTAATGTAAAGTTTTACATGATAATCTGACTGAGTGAGATGCACACACACACACACACACAC
>LKNJ01003307.1:28438-55948 GCA_002120245.1 Maccullochella peelii
CACACACACACACACACACACACAGGCCTGGTTGGTCTGACAGAGCCAGCTGTGCTCTCTCACTCTTCAATTAATTCTCTCTGCTGCTTTGACCTTTTCCTCCGACAGAAACAAAGAAACTGGAGGCTGCACTGCTTCACACACACACACACACACACACACACACACACACACACACACACGCTAAGATGCAGAAACACACATACTGTAACACACACACAAAACATAAATATATGTATGTGTACTGTTTGGTTTGGTTACTTGTTACCAAGCTGTATTTCTCTCTCTGAACATTATTCAGGTAAAAGAAGTATTAACTCCTAATAGACATAATAACGTGTGACAGCCGGTTACAGGAAGACATCGCTCCGTTTAAAGAGGTCAGAGGTAAAAAAGATGGCGTTTTTGTTTCTTGTTGGTTGTCGACAGTTGGTCTGTTGGTGTATCACTTTGGTCCAGAGTAAGACATCTCCACGATTAGCCAAAAGTTTCACATTCCTGCTCTCCAGAGGACGGACCCTTTAGATTTTACATTTTAAAACTGGAGTGCGGGACTTTTCCATCTAAATGAACGTTAAATTCAAGCTGTCGTTGCCAGACGAGTTCACACAGAGCTGATTCAGCCGGTCGCCTCCAGGTAAATCTCTCTGTGTGTCACAGTTTACCGGAGTTTTTAAGTCTGGAGCACCGGCAGTAAAACCAGAGCCATGTAGAGAGAGAGAGTCGCGTCAACAGAAGCTCAGAGTGCTTGATGGTCACGTGATCGACGTAGACTTCAGGTAGTTCTCTCTACGTGGCTCTGGTGTGACGGAGCAGCTGCAGAAACCAGGAGTCTGGAGGAAAAACCCGAGAAGCTGCAAGAAAAGTTTCTGATGCTGCAGATAAAAAAGAAACTGGGCGTTCAGAGGAAGGATTACAGTCAGGAACAGAAACAAACAGGGACAACCATTGGTGGAGAGGCTGAAAGAAGAGCAGGGACTGGGGGCAGACAGGAAGTGGCCTTACTGCTCCTGGACAGGTTGGTCTTTGTAAAATATTACATTTACTCTGCCTGAATAAGGGAGTATTGTCTTGGAGCTGTGGGAATGTGAGCGAGCTCCCCTATAGGCAGACGCCATGTTTGTGTAAGTACTCTCACTGCCAGAAGGGGGAGACACAAGTTCCAGACTCCAGCTTTAAGGTCCACTAAATATATCAAAATAAAGCATGTGATAAAGAAGGATAAAAACGTCTGCGAGTGAGTCACAGGATTATCTATGGAAACTATTACTACAGTGTTTTATTATTAATGACGCTGTGCGTTGCGGCCCGTAATCTAAAGCGTTGCAATGTTATATATCGATGTTATTTCACAAGTTTTCAAAAAATGTTACAAGGGTTAAATTAAACTGAAACAGAAATGATAAAGTAACTTATGTAGAATATTGAAGGGATCCGTACCTGTGGTTTAAGGTGTACGGTAACAAACAGATGTCTTCGGCTGCCTCCGTCTGTCATGTGACCATCGCCTTGCAGGGTGCAGCGGTTTGATTTGATTTTCAGACTAAACAGCTCATGAGAGGAAATTGTGTTTAGTAGCTAACTTCTTGCACATAAACACGTCATAACAGCTGAAGTTTATCTTTAAACGGTGAAAGTCCCAAATCCGAATAAACATTCAAATCTAATCAGCTGATCCACCAGCCAAATCTGTTTTTAATCTTGCTAACAGATGGGCAAATTTGTGAAAAGAAAATCTCCCTCTGGACTGAAAAAGTCATAAACTCACCACGACCTGGCAGCAGAGCTCAGGCTGAGCAGTATTTGTGTTTTTGCTTGTGAAAGCGGCCCAATTTGTCCTAAAGTCAGGTTGGAGTTTGTTACCTTCCAGGCTCACAGCCAGGTACAGCAACACGTGAGATTCTGCCTGTTCAATATAAAAAAGTATTCTCACTTTTATTGATCTCCGATTCAAAAGAGGCCACTTAAAAGTCAGAATAAAAAACAATATTTTCTCTGGTCTAACAAAATCCAGTCAGCTGTCTATCTGTTCATTCATTAATTCATTCATTATGCATCTTTTACACCCCCCAGTCAACAGTTTGGCCCTGTGGTGTCAAAGTTACACCCAGTAAATTAATCAGCCATTTTCTGTCTAGTCGGTCTGTCAGAGTAACTGCACCCAGGCTAGTAACCTTGCTTGTGTTGCTATCTAGTGGTTTCTACATGCTGCGTCTCACCACTACACAGTTCAACACTTGGAAATGTACGATTGTGCACTGCTGCGTTAGAATTGACTCTTGTCTAAGTACAATAGACCAAACCTGAGTACGTTCACCTGTGACGAGGACTGTGGTCAGAAAAGTGAAACAGACTTGAACCTTTCCACCATCAGAGGTCAAGATTCAGTGTGAACTTACTTACTGACAACACTGACAACACAATATGCTAATACAGTATCAGCACGTTCACATTAAAGTGTTTCTCCAATATGTTCTCTGAGAAAGTGTCTTTCATACTGCTGATCCCACTGAGAATCAACAGCCTGCTCTGTGCAGCGTTAACATTAAATCACTGGTCATAAACCAAAGTATTGGACAAATTTAAATGTGTACCTGATAATGGCACTAGATGAAAAGTCAGAGGATCCTTATAGAAAATACACTTTTATTTTTTTAATTTAATGGCATCTGTCCAATTGTTGTCAAGATATTTCACTCTGAAACAAAAATGATTTCCTTGTGGTGGCGCTAGATGAAAAATCAAGGGATCACCAAAGTCCTGTTGGATTCATCTTCTGGGGACCTTGACATTTCACGGTAATCCATCCCATAGCTTTTGAGATACTTTAGTGTGGACCAAAGTGGTGGACCGACTGACTGATATTGCCACCGATAGAGCCACACTGTTAGCGTGGCTAACAAAATCTGGTGCTTATTCTTAGGTTTAAAAAATTTTTATATCGTCATTAACAGTTTATGATAAAATATATGCAGGGTACGTACAGCTTTTTAAGAG
This sequence comes from Maccullochella peelii, assembly GCA_002120245.1. Classification (NCBI taxonomy): domain Eukaryota; kingdom Metazoa; phylum Chordata; class Actinopteri; order Centrarchiformes; family Percichthyidae; genus Maccullochella; species Maccullochella peelii. The sequence continues at coordinate 31,436 of LKNJ01003307.1, forward strand.
TACAATTCAAGCACTTTCAAGGTTCCTAAACCAATAATTTCCAGACTCTCGAAGCCTTTAATTGTTACTATAAATTCCAGGAGACAACAAACAAATATGACGACGGGATCATTTCATTTAAAATATTAACAGATGTTTGGTTTCCATGAGTGATTGTGTCGATGATGAAACACCAAATTATGTTGAAAATCAAGCATTTTCAAGGAGTGTATACAAATTCAAGCATATTCCTAACCTCGAAAACGTAACGGTCAAAATTAAGCATTTTCCAAACTTTCATGACTTTGTACGAACCCTGTATATGGTGATATACATGAAATAACATGTTAAAATGTGATTTCATTAACATACTCTATTAGTTAATTGTCATTAAAGCATACGTTTTTGTCGCTAGTGTTAAAAATACATGTAAAAATCTAAATATATCCTGACAAATATATCCTTGAAAAAGCCACATACTGCTGTTAAACTTGAGCCATGGTTTTTTACAGTGCAGTCTTTCAGCCAGTCGGTCAGCAGCTGTGCAGCGCTGTCACACTTCATCAAAGCTCCATCACCAATGATAATGTGACCCGGCCGACTCAGCACCGCCACTCCCTGCTGCCCAGAATATTGGCAAGTGTCAGATAGCCAATAGATTTATGTATGCAAATCAGCCCGATCAATACCGTCTGCCACGGCCCGAGATCTACAACCACGCCACATCGCCTGGAATATTTCCTGTCAAATAAAATCCAGTGGTAGAGCAGAGGGAGGGGGAAAAAACTTAATATGAAAGGAAAAATGATTTGGAGGAGGAGGAGAGGAAAAGTGGAGGTATGATGAAGAAGGCTCGCTGTCAGTGAGACGGCAGACGGCCAATCATCCGAGAGAATAAATCAGTGCCGGGCTGTCATTGGAGCAGGGAAGAGCGGCGAGGAAGCCAGGAGACGTGAGAGGAGGTTTTACTCCGTCACAAACACGTTCACTACACGTCTAAATAATCTGTTTCTCTAATTACAGGAGCCACATACAGATTCTCCGAAAGCTCCAGAACCAAACATGGATTATTATCTGTTTTATATTGGAAGTATGGAAAAAGTAGAAAGTTTTTCTTAAAAATTACAGATTTCAGAAACTTAATTGTTTTTCACATAATAATGTCTAGAATATGTAATATTGTTATATGATATTTTCTATTTTTATTAATTAAAAATGTAATCTATTAAGTTAATTATGAAGTTAAATAATTTGAAACAACCTCATTATTTGTATTCAGAAATAATACCTTTAGGTTATTATAATCCGAACTCAACCAAATACCAGTTCAATGAAAAAAACTGAAATTTACATGTCAAGAATCTACAAAATAAAAAAAAGGTTTTAAGAAACAACTAAAGAAGTTGTCTTTTCAGATTATAGGCCTGTAAAATAAATATGCAGTATTCTGTAACTTTCCTTTCTATATGAATTATTTGTTTGGTTTTGCCTTTCTAATTATTATATTTCAGTGTTTTGTATTTCAGATGTGTGATTTTAATAACTTTGTGCTGATATTGTCACTATATTAGTTAGACTGTAAAGATATTGTAAACAATAAAAAATCTTATTTTTTCTATATGAATGTTTTGAATTTACTGAGTAAAAATGTCAGTATTATAATGAAATCTAAAGTCTTGATCTGTTTCATGAAATGTTTTAGTTCTTAGTTGGGGATTAAAATGGCAACCTTTCTAATCTTCTACTCTGAAGTAAAAAAATAAAAATAAATAAATGACATCTTGACGGACATGGTGTAAAGCGAAGCGTCAATAAAACCTTTAGACATAAAACTATAATTGATGATATTCTGAATGAAGTTTTGTCATGTGATCGTGATGCTACAGTGAATTCCAGGTAATGTGTTATCATAGAATCATTCATTTTAAGATAACAGCTCCTCCGTCACCTCCTCCACCATCCAGCAGGAAAAGGCCAGACTAAGCACAAGGAGAAGGGTCGGGTGGGGTGGAGAGGAGGGGGCATGTCGGTCGCCTGTCGGCGTGGCAGCAGCCGCCGTGTCACCGCCTCCCCCGTGGGAACCGCCCGTCAAACGGAAAGGTTGTGCCACATCTGCATAATCATTACCACGGCGACAGAAAGTCATTCTGGGAAACAATCAATGTTGTTTTAAGGGATCTTAAAAAAAAAAAAAAAAAGGGTTGAAGTGTCTTAAAGAAGATCTAGTGTCTCGGCCAGATGAACGGCAGCGCTGGCAGTTTTACCGGAAGCTGCGGAGAGCCTCTGAGGTTTTTAGAGACAAACAGTTCGAACCTGCTTTCCAGTAAAACACACAGAGTGAATCAGTAGTGAGCTCTGCCAACACGCTGAGGAAATACTGCAGAGCTCCAGCTGTCTACATCACAATATTTATTAGTTTATATTCCAGCTTTTCAACATCATCATGCTGAAATTCACCAAATTCTATTACAGCTTCTAATCTACTGCGTTCACCATTGTGATCTTCTTCTATACTCTATATTTCTGTTTGCTATATATATACTGTAGGTTGCATCCAAGCTAATATGATTGTGTCTTAAGCTAACTGTTGACCTAGCTAAACACTGCACCCAAAAAATGTGTTCAGACAGAAAGCGCAGCCATTTTTGTCTCACGTCATTCGCACCAATTTGGCCGCTGGGCCGTTTGTGTTCATTCGCCCCAAACAGCCGACGTAACTTTACCAACTGTGCGAGCGTGAGACGTGAGCTAGCTAGCGCAGGACGCACTGATCGTGTGTGTGTGTTTGTGTTCAGCTCAGCAGAAACTCTCTCTCCTTTTCCCTTTTGTCTCTGTACATGAAGTAAATTCAGCAGCGAGATACGCTCAAATTTCTCACTCAACATTTTCAACTCGCCTTAGCGGCAGTTTGTGCTGCCCGGGGCAAATTCGTGTCTAATTGCGTTGTTCCATTGACTTTGTATGCAATTTTGCAAAAAATTAAATTTGCACAGTAACAGCTGCGACCTAGTGTTCTTTAACTGTTGTGTCCGATCTTAACACTACAATCTTTAATCCCTGCTAAACTCTGTTTTAAAAAAGACGATAAAAGGAGGAGATGAGAAGCAAAGAGGTGAAAAGACAAGAGGAAGGAGAAAAGGAGGAAAAGAAGAAGAAGGTAATAATGAGAGGAGAAGGAGAAAGAAAAACGAGAGGTGAGACGAGGAGGAGTCGCCGATCTGTGACAAGGTAGACGAGATGAAGAGGGGAGACAAAAAGAGGAAGATGAAAGAAGAGCGGAGAAGGAAAGAAGTGATAAGGAGACAAGAGGTAAAGGATGGTGATGAAGAAGCAAAGGAAAGGAAAGGAGGAGGAGGAGGGAAGGAGGAGAAAGGAGAAGAGAGAGAGGGTCCTCCTCTATCAGCAGATAAGAGGCAGAAATGGATGAATCCTATTGGCCAGCGAGCCTCTTCCAGCCTCTTATCTCCTCGCCTTCCTGAACTCAGGACACATTTCATAGAAATTTGCGAAATCAGGAAAGCTGGGTATCGTGTCATCTATCACCGGGCGACACCGGCCCATACATCCTCCCAGCTTCACAATAAAAGCCACAATTGACATTTTTTTTTTTTTTGTTTCTTAACAATTATATGCTGCAGCAGCTACAAAGCAGCTTTGGGTTTCTTGTTTGTTGTTTTCAAGGTCAAACAAACTTGGGCTGAAATTCAGGAGTTCCAGGCTTTTAAAAAAAACTACCAAAGTCGCTCATAAATCACCCGACAGCTGTCTGTAATTACATGTGCTGTGGGAAACGTTTCACTGTGAGCGTTTCTGATGCTTCAACTGAAAGAAAAAGGTACAAAAAGGATGGCGTGGGAACAAGAGCAGAGAAACGTTCTCAAACTGAGTCCTGGCAAAGACGCTGCAGCAACGATGCTCGAGCCAGACGATTAACACTTTACACACAGGAGAGATTATGGCACCTGGCTGACAGACGTTGCTTTCTGCTAAATTAATAATAACAGACAGCACTGACAATATTTTTTGCATTGTCAGTTGTGACTGCAATACTGGTCCTTGGCTAATGTTGTTGTTACTTGTTTACTTGGACTCAGTCCCACACACACCGTCCTGCTGCCCCAGATACTCACAGGAGCACCAAATGTGGATTCATCCGCCACTGAACATAGTCCCCAACAAAATGCACTATTTCCTCCTGTTTGTTTTCTAAAAACTACAGTGAGCAGCTGTTTTAGGACATTACTGAGACTTTAAAAAAAAAAGAAAAAAGAAACTATATATTTGTGAGCTGTTTTTAAAGATGTACGTTGTCAGTCAGAAGAGAACTCTTACAGTGTACACTGAGTAGTTAGTTTTATTTGTTGCATTTGTATATAGTCACTGTTGTCTCTCGCCTCGGTTTGTAATATATGTAGTTTCTTGTAAGCCCACGTGGGTTTGGCACCTTTGGGTGTAAAACATTTAAATTTAAGTACGTAATTCAGTGTACAAGTGATATGGTACATGTTCCAAACCAATCTACTTGTGTGTATTTCGCGTTTGTGTGTAACCACTAAAGTTTGAATTAAGTCCTGTCCGGCCTCTCGGATGTCCGTGTGTGTGTGTGTCGCAGGCCTGTGCATGACAAACTGGTCCAATTTCAGGCGTGTCGCGGCAGCCGCCTGATATTTGTCTCACTGGCGTTGTTGTTGTTGTTGCGGCCCTTCCTCCTCCTCCTGTTTTTAGTTTCCCCTCAGATTTGAATCGGCAGGGGGGCCGCGGTCTGTTCCCCCTCTGACAGCGCAGAAATAATTACAGTACAGCCTTCCCCCCTCGCTCGCTGTTATATTAGCCCTCTTATCAGGCTGCCGAGGGGGGTAGTTGATCAACTAAGGTCACTGTATCCTGACCACAGCACAACAGCTACACCGCCATTTGGAGATATGATAAATAAAAGCCGGGGTTTACGCCGCAACAACACTGTTATCTGCTACCGAGTGCTTTTTGTTTCATTTTCTGCCCTCCCTGCACCTCGTCTGTGTTTGTGTCTCCAGAGAAAAGAGCAGAAAGTTAAAGTAGCCGATGGAGAGAATATGGAAACCTGAGAGCGTCTGGTGATTTGGTGTAAATGATGAGCTGAAATAATAAATACCTCTGCACGATTCTCAAGCTTAAAGCAGAGAAGTTGCACTTTCAGCTCACATGTGTGGCTTTTTATTTATTTCCCGACCCTGCAGTGATAGCGTGAGAGGTTAGGTGGGGGTGGTGGCTGCGGTTGTAAATGCGGCTACATTATTCTAAAAACAGGTTCGGAGACAGCAGCGCTGGTGTGAGCGGAGATAATAGATGCACCTACATTATCCTGAAGTGGCGGGGAAATTGAGGGGTTAGGAGGGTGAGCAGAACAGATGTGCTTACATTATTCTAAAGGCAGATTGATAGCGACAGGGTCGAGGCAGAGAGTGTAAAAAAAACCCAAAACAACCATCTACATTATTCTGGAGTCATGTGAGAGCGAGAGGTTAGAGTGAGCAAGGAGAACAGATGCAGATGCATTATTCTAGAGTCAAAGTGAAAATCTTAGAGGTGGAGGTGAAGCTGGAAAAGTGGATGCACCATTACTCTTCAGTTTAGGTGATAGCGGGAGGTTAAGGATGCAGGTTTACCTTATTCTTTAGTCCGTGTGAGCTGCTGAATATAAATGGTCCTGGTGTTTCTGAAAGGGAAAATCATATTAGGAGATACACAAGAGCAAAGGCTACAAGGGCTGTCGTGTTTTATTCGAAATTCATGGGAAACATATTTGATCTTGATACCTGAATGATTCACAAGTGAAGAAAAACAATTAATCACTTGCCCTGTTGCGCTTAGAAAACGAAACCACTGGTATACTCTTCTTTAAAGCGAAACGGAGGAAACTAGTGACCCCAAACCATCTAACAAAGAAGAAATGAAATGTGAGAAAACATTTTGGAATTGACAGAAAAATCACAATAAAGGTAATTAATGATTTTAATAGCTCAACAGTAACGTTACCCAGCAGCACATCTGAAGAGTCACCTCTTAGCTTGTCACTTAGTGAGGCAGCTGAGGGAAGAACGCCACTTTTACAGGTTATGGCTGCATTAAAAATAATTCACACTAATTATCCATCATTATCATTTGTTCAGAAAAAACATCCCTATTAGCTTTTTTCTCTCCAAGAAAAATTGTGTTCATGGCTAGTAACTTGCTAGCTGTTTGCCTACACATTATGGGGGTGTGGATATACGGCTACAATGGCATTACCAGGTGGTTGCTAAGATGTTACCAGATGGTAACCGGGCGAGTGTTTGTTTATAGGATCCCTGCTAGCTTCAGTTAATGCAGTTGCTAACCTACCTGAGGTCCATGAAAAAATACAAATAAAAAGGGACAATAATGTGGACATTATCAAAGTTGAATAAAAGTCATAATGTAAAGGTTTGAATGGAATTTGTAGTTTAAAGTATGAATATGTAGGTAAACCTTGAAAATGCTTGAAAAAGTGTGAGGATGTCTGAGTCCTGGGTGTGTGTGTGTGTGTGTGTGTGTTAACATTTGAATGGTTTCTGTGGCTTAAAATATGCAGAAGTCGTAGTCAACCGAAAAAACTTTAAAAAAAACTTCATTAAAATTTTTTTTACCCCAGATGGTAACATGAGCTTACTGGTGTGGCCACAGACAAGGCTGGATTTTCAAAATAAAAGCCGTAGATTGGTAACAGGAGCTTATCAGACAAGGCTGGAGTTTCAAAATAAAATTTTGTATATTTTGCAAATGGTTTGATTTGACTCAATATATTTTATTTTCACACATTTAAAAAACTATGACAACTTTACAAATTGTAAAAAATAAAATTAAAAACTTGATTCAGTTAGCGATATTTAAACACATGTAATTACACTAAAGTTAACTAGTTTAAGACGATTTATTTTGGAGAACACACTTACCTAACTGGTGATGCTGCAAAGTGAAAGACAAAAACATTAAACGTTGACGAACGTTACGACCAGTATGTTCTGGGATTATGTTTTATATTAACCACTTTTAAATTATCTGACATTTGTAAAATCAGTGCAATTCGACATGCCTCTGAAACGAAGCTCATAATGTCTGACCCTGTCAGAAAGGAGCTGATTCAACTCATGAGTCTGTAGTTTGTGGAGGTGTAAGGTATGAATTTGCTCACACACACACACACACACACACACACACACACACAGGGACTTAATATTGCTCTGGAGTCTCTTAATAAAGTCAGATGTGAATTTGTTCGTCTTCCACAGAAACCTGCAGCCTGAATATGACAGCTAGTCGATTCTGTGACAGCCACAATGCAAAGTAACGCACAGCCCACTTTCTGACAGCACTCTGCCTATATGCTCAGTGTGTGTGTGTGTGTGTGTGTGTGTGTGTGTGTGTGTGTGTGTGTGTACTGTATATGCAGAGCTGGTGTGAAGCCTCCTGACAGAATCTTTTCTAGTCTCGACACTCTGATTATCACTTTGAGGTTCTGACAGATCGACTCTTTGGACCAAAGAGAAGTAGAGCTGGATGAGAGCCACACTTCTCACAGTGACGGAGGACAGGTGACAGGACAGGTACGCAGCTACTGATTGGCTGCCTGTAGGCAAAAACTGTGTGTTGATCCACGAGGGAATGACCGTTAATCTTCACTATGCATATTATGGAGGTCGATTTGGTCCAAAATGATCCTGGAAAACCTTTTTTTTTGTTTTGTTTTTCACCCGGCAAAACTCCCCCCCCCACCTGTTTCACAGATGAAAAAAACCCGATGCAGTAAAACGTGGCCTCGATGTATTTTTCTCTCCATGGCTTCGCACCCGTCAACATCTTGTGAGGACGCGATAATAACATGATAACATGATCATTTTGTTTTTATCAGTTTTTTTTAGCTTTAAAGAATCAGTTTTTGGGACTTCAGCTGCTCCATAGCATCTTGTTTATAACTTATTTATTGTTTTGTATTTCATCTATAAAAGTAAGTAAAGAATGTTTATATCAAGGATATAAATCTAAAACATTTTAAAAATTGCCGTCTACTCAAAAACTTTATTAAAATTAATACTAATAATTGTGTAAATAAAATCTTACTGAATTCTTTATTGCCACTTGCATGAATAATGAATAATCCCACAGAAAGCTGATATTAATATAATAATAATCAGCATTTTTTATATTAAAATATATCCATAATGAGATGGAGGGACATTTAAATATATTAATAATAATAGTAGAAATGAGCAGAAGAATAAATAATTAAATATCAGCGGGGTAACAACATTAATACATTAATTAACAGTCTCGAGGTAAAAGGCTTAAAAAGATGTTAAGTGATGTAGTTTTCAACAGAACATGAGTTTAAATGATCATCTGCATTAGAAATAAGGATAAAACATTGTTGAATAATTAAACCCAGTCCGTCCGTGGATCAGATACATTCCTTTATTGTAATTAAAGTCTGCTCTGCCGCGCTGCAGGAATGTCACGTCAAAACCAAAAGAGTTTTTAAAAAAACCTGCTTGGATGAAACATTTCATCATCTGTGAAAATGAAAAACAAAATAAAATCAACAAAAAAAATTCTCAACCATTGCACATCATTAGGCGGCAAAAACAGTGGAATAAAATACAAAAGGTAGCAATCAACACAACACAGTGCTGTATGATTTAAGATGGAGGAGTAGTGGGAATAAGCGCTGAATTTTTTTTTTTTTAGTTTTATTTTTATTCTGATAATGAAGTGTGCTTTAAATTCAGCAACAAAAAAAATAAAATATCAAGAACAGATTCTGTAGAATTCGCAGTTAAATATTTATAAACGCAGCCCTCACACTGATCAATAGGAAGAGAAACAGCCAGTAACAATAGTCCTCACAGTCTGAGGCTGCTCCCTGCACGCCTGGAACTACTGACGCTCCAGTTTCCAGACTCCTTCACCTGCAGTGAAAGCAGCGTGTTGGCATCACAAGCTAATCCAATCTGAAAATGCTAAAGATGCTAACAAGCGGTTTGATTTCTTCATTTCCTGTTTGAAGTTTATACATTTAATAAACCAAAATTCAAATCGCCACAAGTCTCCTCTTTGAGGAAAAGGAACAGGAGGAAGAACGCCGCGGTTCTGTTCACGCTGCAGCTTTTCAGACTCCGTTCTGTTTGTTTGTATTTTAATACAGAACACGTTATCTAATGTGACCACAGAGGTCAGGTTATTTATTTACCCCTCTGGTTTTGGGCTGATTCTTCCTGTTTGGACGGAAGCGCAAAGTCATCAGTGAGGACTTTTCCTCGCACGCAGAGCTGCTTCACAAACCAGATCTGGAACTACGGCAAGACCATTTTGGCCCCTTAAGGCCCCGTTCAATGATGCTACCGAAATAATCGGTTCACAAAGAGCTGCTTCGCTCAACAGAATCAAGCACCAAAGGTCCACTGTTTCAACGTGGACAATGTGTTGTACTTTACATTTCCCACATTCTGACTGTTTTAAGATATTTACAGTTAAAAACTGTGAAAGGAATATTTTACGTTCTGGATCTTATTGTAAACGTTTAGCCTGTCAGTCTAATTCAGAATCCAGTAAGCACTCATGTGGTGACTATATGGCACACAACAACAGTTCTATGTAATGGAGATGTCTACAAAACATATTTAGCCCAGATTTAAACGAGACGTCCAGACATAATTTGACCTGCAAATGACCAAATCAATATTTACTAGGTTGTTAAAATTATGAAATTCATCTCTGATGAGCTTCAGCGCTGGTTTGGCTTAAATCTGTGTTTACACCTGCATTTAATTAGGTTTCCTTTTTTGTGGATACTTTCTAAACACCCAGGATGCGGATTAATTCAAGTGAAAATTGCGTCAGTGCGTCTAGGGAAGTCCACCATTCTAGGATACATTAAAAACAGAGTTTAATCCAATAACTACGGGTATTAATCGAGCTTTTTCAGGTAGAGTAGAGATCTAAAAAACACAATTTTCATCAGACAGCAGCAGTGAACTGAACCAGAAAGTGAGCTTCTTCCTTCTCTGCTCTCATTGGCTCAAAGAGGTCAGAAACAAAAAACGTTGCCTTCACTTTACGATCATACAGCAACAAAAACAAAAACTTGTTTTGAAAGGCGTGAGGGGAAGTGAGGGGATTGAACAGATGACAGGAAGTACAAGACACAAAATAGCAAAGGATGCAGTCAGTCGTCCTTCATCGCTGACTCCGGATCAGTTTCACAGCTCACGTTCCAAACTCCAAAATAAAACCACAGATATTCTGATTTAAAGGTTTGTTTTGGGGGTTTTAGCGGACAAAAGTTCCCATATTTACCTGCTGTTCTGTATTAGCACTGTTAGCATAACAACTGATAGTGCTGGATAAAGGAATAAATATCCAATCATGTCGAAATGTTATTTATGTGGTGTTCAGGGTTCATTTTCACATTCCTGGTTTCAAACACTGAGATGAAAAAAAATTATGCTTCATTAAAAAGAAAAGTCAAAAGTTCAAAACTGTGTTACGAGAGAAGTCCACAGCGAACACTGCAGCAAGACACATCCAATCAGAAAGCTTTAGATTCTGTTGCCGGGTAGAAAATGGAGGGGTGTGAAGTTGGAGGTTTGTAGAAGTCATTGTATTAACTTTTAGAAAACTGAATCAATCAACTTTTGGATATTTATGAACTTGCTACAGCTCCAACAGCTTTGACTCCAAGCAACTGCCGCCGAGGCTCATGGGTACAGTGGTATTTAGGGACCATGTATGGAAGCCCTTTCTTGCCAGGAAAACTGGAAGAAGTGAAAAGTCAGGAATGTTAAACACAAATATGGTAAGTCGAGACCGTTATGATGAACTTGAGCGTGGAGGATCTTTCTTCACCTTTGGAAGACGCGCTGCGCAACACTTTAGCATATATAAGCTGTATATGAACTATAATATAGTTCTTAGCAGCTATAAAGACATTTTTAAGTGTTTATTAATGTAAAAGTGTTTGACAACAATTACAACTTGTCCTATGAAGACATATTATATTAGTACAGCTGTTACCTATTAACTATTATTTTGTCATTATCTGTTTATACAGCAGCCCACAGGAGGCGTTAGAGTTGTTGATATAATTAATAAACACTTTTATCTGCATATAACTACATTATAGTGTTATTAACCATTTATTAGTGTATATACTGCTTATAAATGCTAAATAGGGGGACTTAAAAAGGTTCTATATACACATTATGAAGCAACTAATGCCAGAGCCATGCAGCGTAGCTCAGTTACAGCTAGCTGGCTAACCTTAGCTTGCTTGCTCGCTAACGTTATCGCTAGCAAAATACTATCTGAGTGGATATGTTAGTTGCCTAGCTTGCCAAATTACTTCACCAGCTAACGTGAACAATGATACTAACTTATGTATGTTGGCAAACTTTGGATAAATGATGTAATGGTACAAAGCAAAGGTGTGTAACTAAAGACTGCTTTCTACTAGCAACCAAGAGCAATGCAAGGCAGGGGTGGCCACTACTAGCTAACTGTAACCTAAGCTAAGCTACGGTTAGCCAGCTAGTTAAGCCATTGGTTGCGTTGTAACATTGTCTACTAAAGTAATTTAGTTAATATCATGGAGCCGTTATTTTAAATAGGATTGTAAATCACATTCAGTCTGGTGTATGTCACATCCAATCACTGTTTTGGCCGATGCGAGCAACAGGATGCTAACTCCAATTCATTTAATGGCCACCAGGTGTCATTAATAACAAGGACTTCCTGAAAACTCCACATAGAACCTTTGAAGTAATGTTGCCCATATCAGTACTAAAATATTGTAAATTCAAGGTTCCTTTGCTAGCCTTTTCTGGAGTTTTTGACCATATCCCACAGCTTTCTTCAGGTGTCATCACGTGACCTGTTTCGGTAAAAGAGGGGAGTTATAATCTCCCTCCTCCACGACCACCTCACATCACACGACAGAGGTACCACTTTTCCAGGTCCGTGACGACACCTGAATCCGTTTTATTTGCTGAAAAAGGCGGTGGGATACAGTGAAAAGCCTTGGGAAAAGCTAGTAGTTTCATCACAGATATTATGCTTAATTCTTTATCTGAAAACTGCGAAAATGGAAAGTGAGTTTAAACGTCATCAATCTGAGACTGCACACGCTTCTTGCTCTCTCAGTCAAACCTAAAAAACGTTATTTTTGAAGTGGAGATTTGTGGGGAAAAGCATAACAAACCATGTGGCGACAAAGACAGAAACATTTGTAAAACAGGCACCAGCAGGCAGAAATTTACAGGCATTTTACAGGCATTAAATAAACACCCATTTCTTTTTTCTAATAAAGGCCTTTAGAGTCTCATAACTTTGACTTCAGTTTGTCAGAATTTTTTTATAAGTCAAACTGTGTAAACTTCTGAAATAAATATCACATAATTTTGACTTTCCCTGACCAATTTATTTTTTATCATTCAGAAGTTTTCATCTTTTTCTATTTCATTTTTAGGGCAGGAATGTGCTTCCATACCTCCAAAGACCAAACTAATGTTTTTGCCTCCCAACATAATTTCTTTACCTCCGAATGTGGATATCTGTCTCTGTTGAGGAACACTGGGATTATCCTTAAAAATAAACTTCACCCACTTCCCCAAACAAAGTGCCCTAATTGTAAGAAGTGACACCATTTGAGAACCTGTTTGTGTGGAGCCAGGGTCATAACTCGTGCTGCGTTCATGTCAAAGGGGATTATGAGCTTCCGGCTTGAAAATAACACTCATGGCAGGCTCAGATTTAGTCGATTTTGACTTTTTTCCCTCAGACTTCCTAAATTCAGATAACACGAAGAAGGAAATAGAATGAGGAGTGCAAACAGTTGTTAATATTAGCATTGTGAAAGCATCAATCAGGAGAACAACAATTATTCTCACAGGACCTGAACGCAGCACTGAGTTCAGCAGAAAAGAAAAGAGAAAGAAAAGACGGTGAATTGTAAAATCAAGAGTTTTGTTGTTGATTTTTTTTAACTGCAGAAGAGTCACTTCAAGCTGATTCGCTGCCTCACTTCTCTTCTTCACTCTCAGCATAACACAGGAGGATGAGGGTGACCCGGGAGGACAGGTGCGTTGTGGGTAGTGTAGTTTGACCGGAGCCTGTCAGGACTGTCTGTTGTGTGTGTGGACTCTATGAGATGGCCTTGGCCTCGGGTAAGAAGGCCTCCCAGTATTTTATCAGCTGCAGGAGAAAAAAAAGAAAAGAAAGAAAATTATTCACTTTTCATTCATTTTCCACAAATGTATTCTGGATAAACAAAGTTCTATTTTTACTTAAATTTGTATAGTTTAAAATATTATATGTAAAAAATCGATCGAAATCAATTTAAATTTCCATGTTTGAAAATGCATAATTACTGCCAAAATTAAAATTAAAACTCTATTGACAAATAATTTTCAGTGTACACCCAAGCATAAGAGTACTCCTATAATAAAAATGAAACTGAACGCAAAATGGACTTTATGCATTTAAATTTAAATTCAGAATTAGAATAATTTTATTGTCTGTTGTCCCTTATAAGGCAATGGAAATGTGTCTTTGTTTAGAGTTCCCATATTTATGTGGCTCCCAAATAAAAAAAAAAAAACAGTACACACTATGTCCTATGTATTATATTGTATTATGTGTGACGTTCTAATTTTAGCTAATTTCATCTGAAAATGAAATAAAAACAGCCTTTTACACATAAAGCTTATTTTTACAATGTTTGACTTTGACAAAAAAATCTTTATTTTAATTGGATTTTTAAAAAAATTATATATATATAGTCATACATCATGCGCACACGAACACAAACTAACATTTTAATTTGATTAAAAATTTTAATTTTGGCAGCTGTAGACTTCTGTAAAATTTGAGTCATCTTTGTGATATTATAAGTTATTTGATTTTACATGAGTTTACATGGAACCATTATGCTAAATGATATATAATATAATATTTTGACTAACAATAATGTAATTATAATGATAATATTGTCTTCACCTGCTGTTGTGTCTGAACCAGAGACTCCAGGTATTTGATAATGATCGTTTTAAAGTCCTTCACTCTCTCTTTCTGAAAAAGGGTGAAAGTCACACACATATTTTCATTTTTGAATATACAGAGAATTTCAGGGTGTAGCTCACATTAACAGACGAACATTCATTTGTTCATCCTTCTCATCCCTTCACTCACCAAAACCCCATTAATATGAAAACTCATTCACTCATTCATCATCCCCCAAATCTTCTCACCTCAAACCTGCTGACTTCTTTACGTATGGTTTTGGAGATTTGTTCAAAGTCTCTTTCTCCCTGCTGGACCTTCCCCTCCAGCTGAAACACACGCACACACACACACACACACATTTATAATTAGCGTTTAAATCGGCTTCATTTCCAACGAGGAACCTTGTTGGTGCATTTGGATATTTTGGTGAATATGAATCATTAAACTGGAGCTTAACCATTAAGACGGTTACAGATGTTGGACTTTAAAGTGTAAATTTACCCAAAACAACAAAAACACAATAAACTGTCCACACTGTACGACTCTACTGATTATTGCCAAACCGATACTGGATTCTGAAGGCTGATATCAATACCTGGGATTTTAAAAAACCTGATAACAGTCTTGATAAGGATCTCTAAGATTCATTTTTCCCCCTTTTTTCAAATTGTGACCAAGACACATAAAAACACTTTTGATTTTTTGGTGGACAAACTTTGTAACTAAGACACTGTTTCTCAATTTCTGTCCTGCAATTTTTTGTTACGTATTGGTCGACATAAACCGATATATCTGCAATAAACTAACAGCTGATTTTAAAATACAGTCTGTCCAAAATGTTCCTCAAAGAGCTCAAACAATTAAGGAGAGGAACTGAAACTGAAGTAAAATCGAGCTTTAGAAGAGGTGTAAATTTAAGTACGAGAAAGATCACCTTTCAGTCGTGCCTTACACATTTAAACTACGAATGAATGCATTCAACAAAACAATATTTTAATTCCACATCTTTTACAACAGCAGTAAATAAAGTTAAAGAAGCCTGTAACCAGTGAGGAGCGACGGGACGCACTCAGAGGTGGAACTGACTCCAAACAAGCTTTAAAGAGGTTTCCCATTCATCTGCTGGTTTGCTGCTCATCTGTTAGACTTTATACTTTTAATTATTTGGCTCAAGAAATGCAACTCATTGTGTGAGCAATAAACCTTTCCTGCAGCAAGTTAATTTTAAGATTTAAAAAAATAAATAAAATAAAATAAAAAATGAAATTGACCTGATTGAGATGATGTGCTTTTATTCTGGAAACTCTGAACTAATCAACTAGTGTTTGTATGCACCCCATCCCTGTAGTGAACTGTGGTGATACTTTATGTTTAGATTAATTGAAGTTATTGATATTTAGTGAACTAACACAGCACCCACCTGGTTAAATGATGGAATTGAATTAGCTTCAGTCGCTCGTTACGTGAAGACTAAAGATCTATGCTCTATAAGCCACGTGGATGACTACATGATCTACGCTGTCACATGAAAGGGTTTGTCTGTTATTTGATTTTAAGTTTCAAGTTAAAATTTTGACCCAAAATGAACATTTTGAAAGAAAAATCTATTCCAAAAGGCAAATTTGAGAAAAATCAGACTGACAAACTGATTCATGTGACGGTTTGAAAGCAGCACAACACCAAGAACAAACACAAAAGGAAAATATTCAACTAAACGGCGATAAATATGAGAGCCGAATGGTTCAATGAGGCAACTAAAAGGTGTGAAGCAGGCAGTCAGGCAGGTGGACACCGAGCTGCAGACAGACAGGTACACAGACAGGTACACAGACAGACAGGCGGGGCAGGTCCTACCTCCTCAATCTCCTGGTTGCAGGAAGGCATGGCAGGGAAAATGCAACAAAATTTAAGAGGCAGGAAAAAAAATGTTCAGAGCTTCCAAAATCACAGAGGAAGATCCGGAGACATGAGCAACCAAAAGGAAACGTCCTCCCTGACACAAGCTGCCGCTTACGGGCTTAAACCTGGAGCTTCGCCTGGAGGAGACTCACAGGAGGTCGATGCTTTAATCGTGTGTGTAGCAGCAACTGCAGATCTTTAGTTTACATGTTCAGATATTTCATTATTGGATTATTTTAATTAGGTCATGTTCTTGAGTGGAGACATTAAACATTATTATTCTGTTCAATGGAAAAATGTGTTTATATTGAGGTATTTAAAGAAATAAAGAAAAAGATTTTTTTGAAAGTACATTTATTCTTTTTGTTTCCAAGAGTGGGATATTAACCTTGTGTCTTTGTGTAAAGTGTGGAGCTGTCGTCAGGACGTGGTTAGCCTAGCTTAGCATAAAGACTGGAAGCGGGGGGAAACAGCTAGCCTGACTCTGTGTAAAGTTCAAACGTACAGCTACCAACAGCTCTAAAGGTTTCAACAAACAGTTTTCTAAACCATAAAGATTTTTATTTTACAGACAAAAAGCAGCAGATTCACATTTAAGAAGCTGCATGGAACCAGAACATTCGGCCATTGTTGCTGAATAACTGACATTAATAATTAATCAGTTATCAACACTGTCACCAATTCATTTTATACCAATATCTATAATCACTTAGGCATGAATCATGTCAGTCTGTCAATCTGCAGGCCAGAATTTAGAGATACTGAGGTTCAAACAGCTCCTCCCCGTAAAAATTCCGGTAATATGGATAGTTTTCTTGTTTTATTTTATTTTTTTAAAGTTTTTCTGCATGACGATGTAAAGCTGTTGTTGTTGTTAAATTGTTCTATTTATTTACGCATTTCTTAATTTCTCCAGCTTTACAAAATTGTCACATTTAAGCCTTCTGAGTCTAAAGGCCAATTCAGAGCAAAGACGAGTTAAAACTTGCAACGTTCTGAAACCTGAAACCAGTTTACACCAAAGCGACTAGACGAGACGGCGTATCGTTTCCATAGCAACGACTCTCTGTACTTCCGTTGTAACTTCCGGCTTTTCAGGCGTTTTTTGCAGATGGATATAATTTGTAGCGTCTTAAAATATGAATGAGGACAGTGATGGTGAGTAACTGGCTACAGCTGCATTTTTAGTGTTGATGAAACGGCGAAAACATAAAAAAAAACGAGCAGGTCGAGATGACCAGCTGACTTCTCTGAGAGCTGACTGGCGGTTGAATCAGGTGACGTGCCTTACGTTCTAAAACCAGCCGCAGGCGCCTCAAGCTGAGACGGGTCAGATCACACCATCAACTTTTCCCTGAAACGCTCTAAAACGGTTTCGTCTCATCGCGAAGCTTTGCTCTGAACCGGCCTTTAAAGATTTTGGTATCTTCCTTTAAGAAACGCATTATTTGTACCTTTAAATTACAAAATGTTCTTCACAACCTCTCAAGACTTAAAAATAATAAAAGTCCTTTTATTTATAACATGTGAAAGCAGGGTCGAACATCCTTATTTATTTAATTACTTTTACCTTCTTGTTATTTTATATATATATATATACATATATAGTAAATGTCGGCTCTAATGATCTATGTGTTCCTGTAGCTCTGCATTAGAATTTATTCTTGTTTTTTTGTTTTGTCCTATTCCTGGTTTTAAATCTTTTGTTTTTTTCTACTTATTGTTGTATTTTCTCTATTAATATTATTATTGTCTTTATTATTGTCCATTTTAAGGTGTGATGAAAAAAAAAAATCAATTAATATATTGTGCAAAAAAAAAAATTACAAAATGTAAACTGCACTTCAGGTCCTGAAATGCTCAGAAAATTAAAACTGGTGCAAAAATAACATCAGAAGTTTTGGAGGAAAACTGTTTTCTAAGAGCCAAACGAGTCCATGTGCAGAGAGCAGCAGCTGCTGTTCCTGTTTGGTGCCCACAGGGGGCAGCGTGGTTTAACAATCTGACAGCAGAGACTCTGAACACACCACGGTGCGTTTACATCACTCAGGAAGCTCCATCACAGAGGAGCTGTAACAGTTTGAACTACTGAAGCTAATCATATGAATCATTCATCACAACGTCAAACACGACGACTGTGGCCACGAGTTCACAAAACCCGCTCTCACTTTTCTGTTGCTGCGTTCCTGCTGCTTTCAGGAGGACGTTTGCAGGTTGGACTGAATGTTTTCTGGACTTTTTAAACCTTCACGTGTGCCTGTGTAATCCCTGCTCCCCTCTCTGGCATTAATCTGTAGTCTGCAGCAGCTGCTCACCAGGTTTCCAGCAGCAGCAGCAGCGTGAAGTAAAACTCTTTTCTGGGGTTTTTTGTCTTTAGAAAAAGCCTCTGTGTGTTTTCTGTCGGCTGTTGTCAAGGCGTGAACCAAAACCCGACTCCTGACAGGCGGCAAAACCCTCGTCGGCTCCAAATAAATGTTGGTTGTAACTCTACTGCGATCTGTCCTCGTCTGCAGCTTCTGACAGCCTCCCCCAAAACTCCCCCGACCTCCTCCCAACACCCCACATCTGACAGCTCCTCCGCTCTAATACCAGACCCCCGACCACGCCAACTGTGAGTGTGTGTGAGGGTGTGTGTTGTTTCCTGACAGAGAGGATGAATTTGTGTGGTGACAGCTTCAACAGACGCTCTAATAAAGTACTTTTCTACTCTCTCCTGCTCGTGTTTGTCGTACTGAGTCCATGTGAAGTCTGCAGACTGAAAGAAAACAAGATTTATACACAAAAAAAAAGAAAGAAAGAAAGTTTCCACATGACTGAACTGTGGAGGTGTGCTTGTTTTATCTGACTGGACACACCAACAGATTCCTGAGAGCAATGTTTCACCGGATGAAGTAAAACTGAAACATACTGTGTAGAAACATGTATTATTATCATCATACTCATGATATGGTGTATAATTAATTAACCATTAAACAAAGGATTTAAAGGGCGATTCCCTATTTTTACACAGCGCCGTCGTCTTCCTGCAACAACTCAACCTCTCGCGAGATTTCAGAGTGAGACTTTCTGTTTCTGGTTAAACAAAAAGGATCTGACTCCTTAACAAACAGTCCGTCTCTGCAGGGATCCTTTCCATAATGCTGTCAGACTCTTAGAGTAACAGTCTGAACCAGAGTCAGTGTTAAAAACAACCACTTTTAGTGGACGAGCACAGAGCGCTGCTGGATAGGTTTTTTTCACTTGTAACTGTGATTACTGTTTCGGTCTATAGTCATCTATCTGTCTGTCTTTCTATCCATCTGTCTGTCTGTCCATCCGTCCGTCTTACCTCTTTGATCTCGTCTTTGGCCTGCTGCAGTTTGTCTGGTTTGTTGGTGAACTGCAGTTTGGCTTCGGCTTCTCGCTTCTTCTGCAGGAGCATCTGACTGTCCTGCCACTTCTGCCACGTCTTCATACGGTGGTCAAACACACCCTGCACACACACACACACACGCACACACACACACACACACACACACACACACACACACACACACACACACACACACACACACACACACACAGTTTAACGCACACCAAATATCTCAGAAATACTCACAACATTAATAAATCACTCTGTTTACTCCAAAGACCAAGAAAAACAGACGCTGTGAGCCACGGCATCAATTTCCAATTACAACATACATTATTTGTTTATCATGGAGATTATTTTAAGACTTTATTTAAATTTGATCACATGTCATCTGCTTAAATGTTTTATTATGACCTGCATCCTGTGACTGTACACAGTCAGTGGGAGTCGTTTTGTTCTGTTTTAAAAGGATGCTAAATAAGGGGAGTGCTGAAAAGACCGAAAAGTTTTCCTCTTTTATTTAGTTCATTTGAGATCGAGGACATTAAATCAACTACAACACAGTCAGTGATTATTAAATTATTACAATTATTAGACTGTAGCTGGAGGTGGAATTCATTTTAATATATCTACATAAAGCAGAAATATTTATATGTTTAAATAAAGCGTATAAATGCTAGCTGGATCTTATAAACAACAGCTGGTGTGGAGTTTTGCGCTCGTACCTTGACGGCGGTGATGAGGCGGACGTAGTCGCCCAGTAACTCGGAGAAGAGGTAGAAGTCCGCGTTGGCCTGGTCCTGGTGCAGCTGATCGATCTTCTCCTCCACCTCGGCCAGCTGGGACAGAGCTCGGGACAGAGCCGTGTGGTCCTCGCTGTTCCCCAACATGGCCGCCGACTTGGCGAACTGCGCCGTGTTCACCGACAGCTCTGTGGAGGAGGCGGCGGGAGAGATTCAAGAGTCTGCTGCCAAAACGTGCCAACTAAAGATTTACTTTATGACGTTTCTGCTATATTTGCTCAAAACACTTTGTTCTTCTTTTTTGGGTTTAAATGCAGATGAGGTGAAACTTTTTAAATGACTGATAAATAATAAAATAAATTAAAATAAATAAAGCGCTGGACGTGATCAGCGCTGTGAGATTTAAAACAAAATATAAAGACAGGACTGGATTTAAAGCTTCCCATCCTAAAACTTCAGGAACAAAAAACTAAACAACTAACTGTAAATGCATTTAAACAGATATTACACACGTTTGTCACCTGACCTGTAAAAGCACCGAAACACTATTGGAACCTTTTATTTTGAAAATAAAAATAAAATAAAAAGTCTCCAGAGCTGCTGTGGAGACATGTTGAATATTTATCTGTCTGATAAGCCGTGTGTTAAACAGTCTGAGTGATAAACCAACCAAGCACACACACACACACACACACACACACACACACACACACACACACACACACACACACACACACACACACACACCTGGTCACTCACACTCACACACAGGGCATCGTACCTTTCCTGTGACAGACCAGAGACTCCACACTGGCATGAAGTTTCCTCAGCTGAACATCCAGATTCTCAAAATGCTGCTGCTTCTCCTCAAACCACTGACACACACACACACACACACACACACACACACACACACACACCAGGAGTTTTTAAACTTTTAAACTGTTAAATAATTTATTTCATCTTTCCATTCTTCCTTATTCCATCCTTCTTTCTCTCTGCCCCCCCCTTCTGCCCATCCATACTTTCTTCCTCCCTTCTATCCACTCGTCTCCTCCTGTACCTCCTCCTTTCCTTCTATCATTCCCCTCAACCATCCATCTTCTCCCTCCTCCTCTCCTCTTGACTCCTCCTCTCCTCCCTCCTCCTCTCCTCTCTCCTCCTCCTCTCCTCCCTCCTCCTCTCCTCCCTTGTCTCCTCCTCTCCTCCCTCTTCCTCGTCTCTCTTGTCTCCTCCTCTCCTCCCTCCTCTCCTCCTCCCTTGTCTCCTCTCCTCCCTCTTCCTCGTCTCCTCCTCTCCTCCCTCCTCCCTTGTCTCCTCCTCTCCTCCCTCTTCCTCTCCTCTCTTGTCTCCTAGTCTCCTCCTCCTCCTCCCTTGTCTCCTCCTCCCCTCCCTCCTCTCCTCTCCTCTCTGCTCCTCCTCTCCTCTCCTCTCTCCTCCTCCCTCCACTCACAGCGTCTGACTCGTTCATCTTGATGGTCATCTTGTTGACGGCGTCGGCCGCCTTGTTGACCATTCGGAGAAGTCCGGCGCTGCTCAGAGCCTGAGTGCTGACCGCCCGCGGCAACTGGACGCCAAACAACAAACAAACAAACAAACAAACGGCGAGCGGTTAAACTGGGGAACATCACAGCCACATCACACTCACCGACACTGTTTTCATTCAGTAATTATTTCCATTTGGCTGTTTGTTTGTTTTTAAATCCATCAATAAAACTAAACACTTCCTGCACTGATGTTTCACATTAAAAGTCTTCCAGCAGCTTAAAGGAAAGGCAGGTTTTGTCATTTAAAAACATCTGCATTGACTTTAAAGCTGTGGAAATGTAGATTACACTGAATTTACCATGTGAGCCATTAGTACAGGTAATCCCATGTTATATTTTACTGGACTTTATTAGCGTCATTATTCGTTTGTACACGCTTTTATTTCAGGATTTATAGTGTTTGCTTTTCTGCCTGTCTTCAGTTCGGTCTCTTTCTCTTTATTTCTATCGGTTGTTTTCCGCTTGAATCTTTTCCTCATTCTGTTTCTGGTTCTTTGACTGATTGTCTTTGTTTTGCTTTTCTCTCGTTGCCGTTTCTATTCCTTTTCTTTCTTTGTCTGTCACTCATTTTCGTCGTCGCTTTGATCATCTTTTCTCTGCTTTTCTTTGGTTCATTTGATTTTCTTTATATTTCTTCCCCCGGTGTTTCCTGCTCTTCCAGTCTTCTACTACTTCGTTTTCTCTTTAATTCAATCTTTCATTTTCTATTTGTAATCTTTAGCTTGTCATAGTTTCTGAAAATCTTTTCTTGCCTTAATTTACCCCAGTTCTTGCTCTCTTCACTTCATGTATTGTCTTTATTGTCTCTCTTATTCAGTTTTTGTCTTTCTTCCTTCCTTTGATCATGACTTTCCTTTGCTGGCTGTTTTGTTCAGTTTCTCTTGTCTCTTTGTCTTTCCTTCCTCTCCTTTCTGTCTTAACTCTCATCACAGCTGTGCCCCCCCCCCCCCCGATTGTAATGTCTCCCACGTTTTAGCTCCAATCAGATTAAAGTAGCCGCTTTATGTGCCGCAAAAGCCAACTCAAAACCAGCGCGTCGCTCTGAAAACACTGGACGAAAACAGGCTCATTTTTCTTCATTTTGGTAAAAGTTTACCTTTTTCCGGACATACGGGTTTTTCTTCTGACGCTGGAGCAGCTCCCCCCCCCCCAATCTCATTTAATGGGAGCGGCAGCAGCCAGGGGACGGCTCCGTCCCGGGGGGCCCTCGCTGACGGGGGGACGAGAGTAAATGAGAGGGGGCGCGGGGGGGAGGGGGTGGGGGGGGAGCAGGCTCAGCTCAACCCCCCCCCTGGTTGTGTTTCATTAAGCGGGCCGGACGGACCGCCATGCTCGGTCAAGTGTCCGAGTGATTCATCTGTTAAATCGGTGACACGAGGCCATTTATTCTGGACGACTGCCGGCTCCCAACGCAATCCCACCAACAGTTAGGTGGGTGGCAGATGGGGGGGGGGGACAGTTTGAGCCAACAAGACGAAATGTTACAGAGGATTTAGTCGGAGTGGACAATAAAGCGAGGAAACAGGAAGCGCCGCAGGCCCTTAAACCAGTTTTTAGAGGCTCGGCTCGCGGGCGCAGACTCGTTGGTTTGACCTTGTCGGGAAGTTTTGCTGCTTGTTGGGAAAAAGAAGTGAAGAGATCGGAAAACTCAGGCAGAGTTTTTTGCCTTCTTTGGGGGTTGGTTATTTGTTATTGCACCATTAGAGGCCTAAGGCTGTCCATCAGTTATTTGGTCCAGAGTGAGACGTCTCAACACTACAGGTCAGATTACCAGGACGTTATTGTGGATCCCCAGAGGATGGATCATTCATGACCCCTGACCTTCAAGTTCTTTTAGTAAAAAGCATAATGATATTTGTTTCTTTACCTCTGAACTCTCCAGAAACTGCAGGACGTCAGGATCCTTCAGCAGGATGGGATGCTTCACTGTTCTCATCAGATACCTGAAACAGAACAAAAACACTCGTCGATTCGTTATTCCTTCTTTGACGTGATTGGTTGGTGTCAGAAATGTGACCTTCCTCAGTATTTACAGGTTCTCTGTGTAAAAGGTTTCCTGTTGCAGCGCGAAAACACAGAAAATAAAAAAGACACGTTGATTTTAAAATGCTGCTAAAACACAAAGATTAAAAACCAGATTTGATTTTTCAGGAATTTCAAACTGTATTCTAACTGAGGGCCGTTATTACTTATATATTATTATTAATATTTATTAATTAAAGTTAAGAAAGAAAAGTGTGTGTGTGTCCATCAGCGTGGAGTTCTGCATCTCTGAGCTCCATCAGCTGTCACTGGCTGACCTTCCTGTCAATCAAACACCATCAGTAAAGGGCAGCAGAATGTCAGCCCCGCCCCCCTGCTTCTCAGTACACACACACACACACACACACACACACACACACACACACACACACACACACACACACACACACACACACACACGTTGTGATAATGAAGTATCTAATAGTTTAACCTTTCGGCACGCACTACACTTTTATTAATTTCCCTCCTTCTGTTTGTAATCCCCAGTTCTAACTTTCCTTAATTTAACTTTTACATATTTATTTTACATATATATTGTTCCATTATATTATTTTTATGTAGTTATATTTAAGGAAAACAAAAAGAACAGCCAGCTAAGAATTCCAAATGCAACTTGTGACAATAAAGATTTAAATCTTAAATCAAGTCAAATCAAATAACATGTTTTTCATTCATTTTTAAAGGCCAGAAATATACCAGGAAAATATCCATTTCATCACTTTATTACAAGAATCACAATCCCAGACAATATTTGGTCTCATATAACAAAATCAATATTTTGCCCAAATCTACTTATTGTATTTCCTGTTTGTCTTGTGGGTTTGATTTTCTAACAAT
This sequence comes from Maccullochella peelii, assembly GCA_002120245.1. Taxonomy (NCBI): domain Eukaryota; kingdom Metazoa; phylum Chordata; class Actinopteri; order Centrarchiformes; family Percichthyidae; genus Maccullochella; species Maccullochella peelii. Next base: position 55,885 of record LKNJ01003307.1, read on the forward strand.
AAATAATAATAATAATAATAATAATAATAAGAATAAGAATAAGAAGAAGAAGAAGAAGAAGAAG
>LKNJ01003307.1:64559-114384 GCA_002120245.1 Maccullochella peelii
CACACACACACACACACGCGCACTCCCACACACTCACACACACTTTAACACCCCCTCTGAAGTTGCCAGAGTTAAAGAAAACTGAAGCTATGAACAAACATGATGAAAACAAATCACAAAAATCTGATCCGGTCCAACTGGTTCTAGTAAAACGGACTAAATGCAGGTCTAACTCTGATCTGGATTGAAGGAAGAGAAAACAGATAAACCTGCTGAACAAATCACAGCTCAAATGTCTGCATTTAAGGACATCCTGAATCTCTTATTGACCCAACTCATTTTCAATTAATAAAGTGTCTGAATCACGTATAAATTAAACTGTGAAGAGCTACAGAAACCAGTGACGTCCAACCAACCACTCAGGCCAGAGTCCAGGTCAGAAATCCAGAATTATGAACCGGCCTTATAGCAACTAATCAAGACAAACAATTTAGAAATGAGCAAATATGAAGAAGGAAACAAAAGTATTAAAAAGCATCTAAAATGTTAAAAATGTTGACACATTTGTTGTTTTCAAGGTAAACATGAATTTATCTTAATATAGATTTTAGGTCCTATTTTAAAACCTTAAACGTAAGCATTTAAAAACTCTATGGACACGCCTGCACGATTCACTGCAGGACTGAGGCTTTAGACTGCATTAGCTGTGGCTAATAAACAGAAGAGAGTCTGCAAACAGAGACACTAAAGCAGGAAGCAGTCAGGTGTTGTTAAACACTTAACCCCAGTCCACCTTAAAGAGCTTGGACTGTGTGTGTGTGTGTGTGTGTGTGTGTGTGTTTAACATCCTGCATCAGTTTATTGGTCCGTGTGAAGCAGCGTGGCGGTTATGAACACACACACACACACACACACACACACACACACACACACACACACANTGTGTGTGTGTGTGTGTGTGTGTGTGTGTGTCAGTTCATTACTGAGCTGAAGAAGAAACTGATAACCTGAGATATTTTCACAGACAGAGGTCTCACTCCTCCTTCTCGTATCTAGCCATGATGATATAGTTCTGGTTTTAGGTGCCAAAATATTTCCTCTTGTAATTTGGTGTGCTTACACAACAAACAAACAAAAAAAAACTGGGTAACTATGGTAACGGGGGGTTACTCTCATGGGGCCGGACATGAACACGGTGGTGGGTTCAGGCTCCAATGTTGGTGGAAGAAATGAACCCGGTTTCACAAGTCTGAACCAATTAAACTCTGTGTGAAAGGGAGACGTTCAAAGCTGAAGTGGTGATTTTACAACGAGCCTGGTTGACTAACGCAAGCTAACATGATGAGTCAAGAGTCAACACTGACTGCAGTTAAACTCTGCATGTGTTGCATTCATGGAGAACAGTTAAAAATATACGCGACGCTCTTCGAGGGAAAAATCTTTTGCAACCACAGCAATTTTTTTCCAACTGCGCGACACGTTTACCAATTTTACCAGTTTGTGCAGTTTCTCTGCATTAAATTAATTCTGAACCTTCTGAGCAAACAGGCTGTACGGTACCTCTCCTCCGACTGGCCATTTGTAAAGCTCCCGACACGGCACGTCTAACAGCTGCACCTAAACATCTGGTTTATGGAGCGTGTTGGCAGCACCACACGGCACGTTAGAAGGAACCGAGGACACAAAAAGTGCTGTTACCTTCCAGGCTAGCAGCTACAGGGAAGCACAGGGAAGCCGTGCTTCACGTCCCATCTCCTTTTAACTATGAAGCAGATCTGAAAACACTCAGTCAGTCATTTGTGGAACAACCAGACAGATATTTTTGCAGGGAACTGACAAAAAAACCCCATTTAGGAATCAGAACTTCTTCAGCGGCTCGTATGTGACATCTGTTCAAATCTTAAATTAAACCAGGTGCTGCTTTACTTCTGTATTTTCATTCTACTTCAAGCACAGATCCTTTCGGTGCTGATCTACAAGAACAACTTTTAGGCGTCAAGTTTTGTCTGCAGAGGATTTCACTGTCATCTGCATAATGTATTAATAGGGAGACTAGGTTCTGCCAAATCACCATTGTAGAAATATTTACTTGTATTTATTCCAGGCTTCTTTACACTGCCAGGCTCTCTGATACTACATGTGCAATTCATCATTGTGTCAGAAAAGCTACCTTCGTGAAGCCTTTACCGTTTAGTTTTATTCAGACTGTGTAATAAAAGTTGGTTGACTGAAATGTGCTCTTGATATTTTTAGCCAACTTTTGTTGTTTTGAGTATTTTTACTTTTAACTTAGTAGTGTCAGAGTCATCCTAACACTGTGTTTAAACACTGTCAGGACACAACTAGCTGCTGCTGTTTGTTTCTGTGGCTTCCACCATGAAAGTATGGTTTTAAAAAAACATAAAAACTATTATTTCTAAGACCAATTAAACTTCAAAACGTCAACCACTGTCTTTAATTAGTTAAGTGCAAAGGATAAACTTTAATCTGCTGATCTGTTATGTCTTTTCGTTTTTTCCAGTCTGCCCTGAATGCATCACCCCACACCTGTGTGACTGTCACCTGACGGCGAGCAAACGCACCTATTCTGCGTTTTTCTCTGCGCAAACATGACCCTCCTCGGCTCCTATAACTGTCGCCCTGCAGGCCACCGTTAGTGACGTTACATACAGCGTTCATGCGTTTAAACGGCTGCTCTGCTGAATGATGACAGAAAGAAGCGTCTACGCACGCCAAACTTCATTCAAAAATTAACCGTTTAAAGGTCTCCTCCCTGCCTGCTCCCCCTCCTCTAAGTTTTCATCTGTTGCCAGCTGGAAGCATCACGCCCTGCCTGCCACAGCTCCCCTCGGCCTCCCTTCATCACCTCCTTCTCACCTCCTGTGTGGCGGCCGGCTCCGGGAACAGGTCCTCCCCGTCCTCCAGCTCCTGGAAGTCGGTGTGCTCCGGTGGAGGGTCCCTGGCTGTGTCCGCCATGTTCGCGTCGTTCCTGCGGTTGATGGCGATGATAGCTAACTGCTAGCTAACAGACACACACACACAACACACACACACCGACAGACAGAAAACAGTCGACTGACAACAGTGAGGGGAGCAGAGGAGCAGAGGAGGAGCGGGGAGTCAGGAGGTTTTCCCGGCTCTGTCATGTGACTAGCTGGAGTCCCGATGGGAGCCAGAGAGGCGGGAAAAGAGACGAGGGCTCACTCCGCGCTCTTTCCTGGTGCCGCTAGTTTCTCCGCTTTCATGTTAGGCCTAATATGAAAATATATTTAATATATATATATATATATATATATATATATATTATATATTTATATATAATATACATATGTGTGTGTGTGTGTGTATTTAATATATCATTTGGGGTTTAACCCTGACTTTAAACCCCATTTAATAAATTCACACATATTACACATGGTGGGTTATATTTCCCCCCCCCCCAAAATTTAAGATTAGATTAGATTTAAAAATAATTTAGAGAATAATAATTAACTAACCTAAATAAAACAAAATAATGAAAAGTTATTTTCAGATAAAGATTTTACAAACAAAACATGCGATCAAGAATATAAGATATGATGTGCTGTGTTTTTGAGATTAGCTCCAAACAAACAGCTGTTAATGTTAATGCATCAATAATAATGGTCCAGTAATATTGTGATATAACACTAACAGAGTCCAGTTCTGACAAATACTTTTGATACTTAAAGCACATTTTACTTTTACTCAAGTTAACTTTTGAATGCAGGACTTTCACTGGTAATTACATTAGTATTTCTATAGTGTGGTATCACTACTTTTACTTAGGCCTAAGTAAATGATTGGACTTTTTAATTTTTATTAGTGTTCTTTGAAATCTTGTGTTACACTGTGCCTACTTTAAGTGTAATTCTACAGCTGCTATGTATGGTGTATTGATATTCCATTGTTCTAACATGTTCAATAAAGCTTTTGCATACAAAGAGCACTGTGTGGCTATAGACGATCTTTGTGTCGTTTCAGCCGGATCACATTCAGCGACGCACGGATCATTTCCGTGCAGTTGTCGAATCACTGGCGGCAACTGTAAACTGGAGTTTAGCAGCTGATAAAGCTGAATTTACATTTTAAAAGAACGTTTTTTATGTGCGGGAGGTTTCCTCTGTAGTTGTTAGCTAGCTGTTAAGCTAAAACGCTGTGTTTATATCGGCTCAGAAACCCTAACCTAGCAGGGTTAAACTTTTACTTCCCGCTTTGTAGTTCTGTTAGCATGGACGCTAGCGGCGAAACAGCAAGTATGGCCCCAGAAGAAGAGAACGAAGTCCGGCATCTCACACAGGAGGAGGCGGAGGAGGACCTGGAGCTAGCGTTAGCAAACATGACGGTGGAAGGTAACGCCTATAACAGAGTCCACGTGTGTCAGTCTAACTTGTATTAGTTATTTGAGCTACTTGTTATTAAAGGTCAATTAGCAGAGACACAAGTTTTGCCTGAGAAGTAAATTAGACCGGACAGCTTCCAGATTTCCCAGAATTAAACCGGAAGTCAGTCAAATATTTATCGATGGCGGTCATGGTGCTCCTGCTGCGGTGTGAATGTCCAGGCTACAAGACACTGATCATGATTAATTCAGACACCAGCAAAGCTTTAATGTTTGGGATGTTTTATGCGAGTATTTCCATTTATGGTACTTTATAAATCCCCCTTTTACATTTCAGAGGGAAATATAATACTTGCTAGCCAACAGTGTATGTAGTATTATAAAGTTAACTCCACCAAAGACAATTTTCCTGCCTTGGCTGGATAATAAAGTTTATTATATTCTGTTCTATTTAACTAGTGCATTCATTATAAAAATCTAATAATATAATATATAGCCTTTCAACTTTTCTGTCCTAAGAGGAACACACACACACTCACTCTTAAACATCTGAAATACATAAAACATGTAATAAAAATATATGAAACCCACCATGCAGGCTCACATAAAAATGTGCATTAAGTGACCTTATCCCACACACTTATCAGTGGTTAAAATAACATAGTCTGCACCAATTTTATAAGAATGATTGATCATCGGTCGATTGATGAGAGCTGAAATAATTTCTCACCCTGTTCGAGGGGAGAAGGTCAAACTCTTCATACGGAGGATGAAGAGGACAATCTAAAATGACTCGAGCATTTTAAATGATCTTGCTGATCTTACCACTTAAACTTTGTGATGCAGATCGTTTTCCTCCTCTTCTTCGCTGGTTTTGTTTCCTCTCCTAGAGCTGCTGCAGAAGGTGCAGGCTGTGCAGACGGACAGCACGACCAAAGAGTTGGGCGTCAACACGGAGCCGGACTGGGAGAGTCAGGTGGCGGCCATGTTGGAGTACAGCTCCAGCCTGACGGAGCAGCACGACAGTCTGATGAGGAAGCAGGACGAAGAGGAGGTGTCACACGAGAAATGTAAACAGCAACTGCAGAAGAAGAAGGAGGAGGCCACCCGCCAGCACCAGGTGAGACGGGTTAGAGGTACTCTGGAGTTTCACAGTAGCGTGTTCCACCATCAGACTGTGACTGTGTTTTCAGGCTCTTCTGGACAAACTGGAGTCTCTGCGAGTGAAACTGCAGCTGAACAACTCCAAGGCCACCAGGAAGAACTTCTTAGCCAAGAAGCAGGAGATGACCTCGGAGAAGAACCGAGCAGAGGAGGAGAGGAACAGGTAAAGCCCAGAGTGGGAATAAATGAGTGGAAAGACGAGGGAAGGTGGAGTTTGATTTAAATAATAATGTTTCAAATGTAACCTTAGGATCACTTTTCAGTACAGTACAGACGCCTGCAGTTAGATTCAGATCAGTTTACACCAAATATAAACTCACATAATATTAAACTGATCACGGATATAAACTTTTACAAAGTCAAAAACACCAAACTGTATATAGAGCAGAGCGACAGGATACTGACGTCAGCTGGAGAAGATATTCAGCTGACAGTCATAGAAGAAGAAGGAAACCAGAACATATTCACGTTTGAGAAGCTGGAACCCGAGAACTTTGGCATTTTTTCTTTAAACAAAGACTCAAAACGATGAATCGGTTATCAAAAGAGTTGCTGATTCATTTTCTGTCGTTCAACTGACTGATTAACGGCCTAATTGTTGCAGCTCTGTCAGTAAGTAAATAAGTTAATTAGGAGTGTAAAATCACCTTACAATAAAAGAAAGAAAAGAACAATGTTAAATCTAAAATCAGAAACACGAGAACTCCCCCTCACACTCTCCCCCGCCCTCCAGGCTGGCCAAGGAGCTGGAGGAGAACGAGAGGAAGCTGGCGGCTCTCACCGAGGAGCAGAGCGAGGAGCAGCAGAGGTGGCAGGAGGAGCTGGACGAGCTGAGGCAGGAGATGGAGCGAGCGAGGAAGGAGGCGCAGGAGGCCGAGCTGCTGGCCCTCCAGGATGAGATGGCTGCCGTGGAAAAGCAGAGAGACGTCGCCATGGCTCGCATCGAGGCCTGGCTGAGAGAGGTACCGACCTCAGAGCGTCATGATCGACAGCTTTGATCTGATATTTAATTTCAGGCCAAATAGAAAAATCTAAATCATGTGAGATAAAACCAACGATAGACACGAATAACTGTTCACAAAGAGCGGACATGGAGCCTGATGCCCTGCAGCCGCTCTGACACTGATCTTGTGGCTCCCTGTCCCAGGTGGGGCTGTACCTGAACGCTTACGGGGTGGAGTTCCCGCAGCAGTACCCTCATGAGAAGCAGAAGTGGGAGAAGAAGGAGGATGTGGTCCGGAGGAACCAGGCCGAGCTCCAGAGCCGCTTCCAGGAGGTTCTGCAGCAGCTGCAGCAGGGCCGGGAGTTAGAGTCCCTCCCCAGGATCAACGTGCCGTCTCTGCCGCAGGTCCCCATGGTAAGACCCCCAAAATGTTCCTTCAACCGCCATAAGAGCAACAAGGAACTAGCAGAGTGTATTAGACTGTTAATGCTGAAGCTGAGGGGACCTTTTAGGAGGATTATCAGGGTTCAGGGGTTTCACTTCTTTACCTTTAGCTCATCTTTAACGACTGTTCTTGTCTCCCACAGGCTGACCTGAGGTTCGATCAGGTGATGCAGCCGCTGCTCCGCCCTCAGTTCATGCCCCCTCCTCCTCCAAACCCAGTGAACCAGCCCCTCCCGCCCCAGAGACACCCGCGCTTTTACCAGCAACAGTACCGGCCCCCTCACCAACCCCAGCACCGTCACCGCTACCACCACCCGCCACCCCAACACCAGTTCCAGCCCCCTCCCCCAGCCCAGTACCAGCCTCTCCACCCGCCCCAGCCTCAGTTCCAGCCCCACAGCCGGGCTCCAATGAGGGTGTTGACGCCCCCTCTCAGTCTCTCCCCGTCCCCTCCTGTTCAGCCTATGGTTCCTTCCTCGCCTCCCCCTGCTGCTGCTGCTGCTGCTGCCCCCTCCGCCCCCACCGGCAAACTTGACAAGGTCCTGGAGAAGCTCGGGACTCGGTTCCCACAATGCAACAGGGCTCAGCTGACGTCGCTGCTCCAGCAGGTGAAGAGCTCACGCGGCACGCTAGCTGGCATGTCCATGGAGGAGGTCATCGAGCAGGTCGGCTTAAAGCTGGCGCAGAACGAGAGGGCGGCCCCAGGGCCCATCAGCCGGCCCACGCCCCCGGGCCCCATCCAGAGGCCGACTCCTTCCCCTCAGAGAGCAGCGGCAGGCGGAGGTCAGGCCGTCGGGGCCCGTAAACTCTGCCTGATGTGCCAGAACCATGTGGATCCAGAGAGCCGCCACCCACTGAGCTGCACCCACACCATCCACAAAGACTGCATCAGAGTGTGGCTGCAGTCCAGCAAGAACAACTCCTGCCCCTTCTGCCCGGGGAAGTGACGGAGAAAACCAGGGGGGCAAACTTCAGTCTGTGCCAGTTCAAAAATGACTCTGATCGGTTCAGCAGCGCACGTTTCAGCGGTGCTTTTTCAATACATGTTTTGTGTAAAATACAACATATAATAAAGATAATTAAAGGAAAGTAAAGGAGTGAATTGTAATAAAACAGATGTACGTATGATTTATCATGTTACAGCAATTGAGAGCATGTTAGCAACACGCTAATTTTAACACGGTAACGTGCTAATTAGGGCTGGGTATCATTGGAATACCTTAGTTTGAGTAATACATTTTTTATATTTCAGTTAAAAAAATCATCTTCTCAATGCATCAGTTGTTATTTAATATCTAATGGGAAAAGCTGATTTTGATCAGGAAATATATCATCAAAGAATAAATAAAAAAGAATTTGACCAAACATTTGATGCTAACTTTTACTTCTTGACAGTTTTCAAGAGAAGTGTTGAGGTTTTACTCACAGGCCTGATGCTAATTTTGACACACTAACAGTTAGCATGTTATCATGCTAAACCTGTATCATGTAACATTTACCATGACAGCATGCTAACATTGGTACAGTTATCATGTTAATATGCTCATGTTTAGCATGAGAGTATTAACGTAACACTCCAGTAACATTTAGCAAGTTTGCCAAATGTGCTAATGCTAGCATGTACATGTCACAGTTAGCAGGGAAATCAAGACTTCCTTTTTCTTTTTGAGAGTGAGACGAGGTTATAAATGTTTTTACACTTTTATTTGTGTGCGGATAAAACAAACGAGATGCGACGTGTTAATTAATGAGCTTTAGAGGCATTGGCAGGTGTATACTTTTTCCCACTTTGGATAGAGCCATGCTAGCTGTTTCCCCCTGCTTCCACTCTTACGCTAAGCTATGCTAACCACACCCAGCTCTGTACCTAACACACAGACATGAGATTGATATCAATATGTGAGATCGTATTAACAGAAAACAGGAGGCATCTTACTAAAATATGATCGGTTATACGTATAAAACTAAAAGTAAAGGCACATCTCTAATAAAACACCAGGTTTTCTCTCGTGAGGAGCTGAGTTAGGGCCCTGGCTGCCCACTGTTGCACTTACAGTATACACTCCACTATAAATACACACGCACAAACACTCAGACGGAGATATCAGCCCATAAACACTCCAAGAAACAACCTATTGGCTTTTAAAGATTCCCCTCCAGGACACACACACACTCTCACAGTCTCCCTCCCTGTGGACGTCCCAGTCAGCCTTAATGGGAGCGCTGGGCGGTCGATGGGCGAGGTTAAAGGAGCCGTCGCTTCCCAATAAATATCAGAACACACACACACACACACATACACACAGTGCTGAAAATGTGTCTATCTGCAGTCCTGTGTGTGTGTGTGTGTGTGTGTGTGTGAAATAATGGCAGTGTGTGTATTTGTGGACTGTTTCCTGTTTACTGTTTGAACGTCCATCTTTCCTCTAACAAACACCCCCCCCAGTTTAAAGGTTAGTCTCTCGGCCAGCTCGGACCGATTTTACAGGCAGCAGTGCCAATAAAAGCTGCTCGTCTCCCAGCAAAGCTGCTGTAATGAATGAAGCGCGCTGCAGAAAATAAAGACAAAACGCTGCTGAGGGTGGAGAGGTTGTTGGAGGAATCAGGGAGACTGCGAGGCTCTGCAGGAGGGTTCAGTCCTGAGAGAGAGGAGGGGGTTTCTCTCTGAGGAAAGAGACAAATTCACCTGCAAAGACTGGAGGAAACATTAGTATAATGAAAGTAAGCAAGTTAAGAGTAGTGCTGGGTTTGGCTTTAAGTCATTAAAGGTCAGTAATGGGTGAATATACAGCCTCGGGTCTCGGGTTTGAGTATCAAATTTGGCAGAACAAGATGGATTCAGTCAGGTCGTGTCTTAAAAACATGGGTACAGGCCGGGTTGGGATTTTATTTTTCAGCCTGTGCAGAACTCTGTCTGGCTTCAAGGCATCAATCCAGAGTGCTGTTAATTTAAGTGTTTATCTGCATTGAAGTCCCTTCATTGAAATCATCACGTTTCTACTGACAGATCCTGACAGGTGGCAAATAACAAGCTACAGCAATGTGACATTAATTTTACTCCTTAAATTCACGGCTTCCAAACGCACATGAGATTGGTATCCATCATCTCACGCTTGGAAAGAGAGCAAATAAGTGGAACCTACGATGTAACACCAGCACTCTCTGGTTCCCCACAGTGTAACACTGGCACTCTCTGGTTCCCTACAGTGTAACACTGGCACTCTCTGGTTCCCTACAGCACTCTCTGGTTCCCTACAGCACTCTCTGGTTCCCTACAGTGTAACACTGGCACTCTCTGGTTCCCTACAGCACTCTCTGGTTCCCTACAGTGTAACACTGGCACTCTTGCAGCCTGCCAGCTGCTGTCAATCAAACATAGACTCCGACACGCCCCCCTAGCAGGCTGAAACGAAAAGGAGCATTTCTGATATTTCCCTATTCTTACTTTTAATAATAAAAACCTAGTAAGAACACATTTACAAAACACGTTGACATTATTTTTGACTACAATAAGAGATGACAACGTGATTTCAGTTAGAAAGCTATTGTGACTAATTAGCGTTAGCATTTTCCCGGCTGGCCATGGTGTCAGTAGTTAGCTCAGCAGCTACAGTAGTCCACCAACTAGCGCTGCTGTCACTATGTCCCAATAAAGCTTCTAGTTCCACCTATTTCCCATGTGGTTGAGCTTTGCTGTGCCACTCTCTGGTGTGACCGCAGCTTCAGAGGTGTTGGTAGGTGTATTTTTGGACAGAGCCAGGTTAGCTGTTTCCTCCTGCGTGTCAACAGTTTCCTCTGATGTAAAAACATGTATGAGACTCTGGTTTTATTTCATTTCTGTATGAGCAGAGAAAAGCAGCTGTTTATGAAAGACCTGAAAGCCTCCTGCTTCCACACAGACGAGAACTTTTAAGAAACTTTCCAACATGTTTTGTCTTCGTTTAAAAATCCATAGAGTGCAGAGTGAAGTGCAGCTAGCTAAACTACTTTTTACCTCAAAACTCTCACTGTCACACTGATCTGCGTCAGTCTGTAAATCCTGCCTTCCATCTCGCAGCGGAGGCCCAGAGTAATCTGAGCTGCTAACTGAAGCAGCGGCATTAGTAGAAAAGTGAAATAAAGACACCTTAAGCACAAATAGATTCCTCCTTCCCCTCTGTTTAATATCTCCTGAATGATTGTGCAGTTGTACCTCCAGAGGTTCCTGTTAAAGATGGTCTGTATCGGTTTAAAACTACTTTTATCTCCTGCGCAGGCTCACTGCCGCGGTTTTATTTTTTTGGCCGGTGTTATTGATCCGGCGGGGGGGCGTCTCCAGGGTTTGGGGTATTAGTGATGGTCTGCTGTGTCTCCAGTGGATCCCGTGACAGCTCTAATGTCGGTGTGATTTACAGACCGCCGGACAAACAAGCATCATTACCGCAGCCTGTAAACGTGGGCCCGACCGACCGCTCCCAAAGTGGGGTCTGGGGACCCTCAGGGGCCCCTAAGAGGCTCCCGAGGGGCCCCTCAGCGAAATGAGAGAGTTTTATTTGACTATTATTTCATTCAGGAGGAGATAACAGACTGAGTGAGAATGAGCGATCAGAGGTTTGAGTCTCTGCTGTCGTCTTCTCACCAAACAACAACCGACAGACAAAAATCCCAAACCTTCATGACCCGAGGACCCCTGCTGTGATCCGGACTGTCTGTTTAAAGGACAAGTCCACCATAAAACACTTAGCATGTTGTTAAAAACCAGCAGGTGGTGATTTGGTTTGTTGGGTCCATGTTCACTGCAAAAAATAAAGAATTCTTATCAAGTCATTTTGAAAAGAAGTGAAAAAAGTTTCTCAGTGCACTGACATTATTTCAACCTGTTGTTTTATTTATCAAGTTTTATTTTTCGTTATTCCAGCGTAGCGATCCTGAATTATTCTTTCTCCTTACAAGATACAAACACTCATTCACACTTATTTTTTTTTAAACTTACTTTTCGGATTTGATTGACTCGATAAGACGGAGATTTTTCTGGCAATATTTGGAGCAAAACAGAAAACGTTTTAGCAACCTCAGCAATAAACATCAGGTTTTGGAGTCAAGACCCTCAGAAAAAGGTTTTTGTGACAGTCCTAAAAGTGTGTGTGTCTATATATACTGTATGAAGTCCTCACAAAGTGGCCCAGAGAGGAAAACTGCATAAAGTATCCTGAAAGCTGATTTCTTCTTCAGATTTCATTTAGTCTAAAATTAAAAGTAAATTTAGAATAGTGCACTCAGCTTCATCCAGCAATCAGCCAAAAAAAAAAGTGACTGGTAACATTTAATTATATGGAAGATGTGCTTTCAGTTAACAACAAAATGCAAACATCCTTCACTCAACTTGAAATGAAATACAGATTATTCTTCATTAATGTTCCATGTTCTCTTTAAATCTATAGTCTAACTGATATCAGAAAGCCAGTGTCAGTATCAGAGTGTCTAACTGAGGGTGGGTGTGCAGTACACAGACACTTTTAAAGTGGTGAAATCATATCTGATAGTTTGTTCGTGTGTTTGCTGATGTTGCCGTGACATTTTAAAGAAATACTCAAAGTCGCAGGCTGACAGACTCAAACAGTTTCGTGTCCGGATGTAAAAACACAGAAATGTAAAGGAGGCGTCCTCTGAGGAGAGAAAAGCAGCAGCTTATTACAGAACTTCTCTGCTGAAAACCTCCCGCCTCCACACTGACAACAACTTTTAAGAAATTGGAGGGGAAGAAAATCAATCATCTCTTCGAGTTTAACGCTCGTGTATTTCTGACATTTTACAGAACATCATCAACAATCTGCCCCGTCTCCGGGGCCACAAACTGTTTCAGCACTCAGAAGGAAACTGAGCCCACTGTCAATTACAGAGGCAAATTAAAATAAGACACATAAGTTTACGGCAGGTTATTCATGATGTGTGCTCTCAGTGTCTTCGTCCTCCGGGGACAAACAGTCTGAAGGCCAAACAAACACTTTAACAAGGTGCCGCTGCTGTTTTCATGCTCAGAATCAACAAAATTGACTGCGTGACAGAGGAGCTAAATGCCAAACGGCTGCTAAAGAGCAAAACTGCTGCTGCTGCTGCTGGAGGTCAGTTTGTTTCTGCAGCAGCAGGTTAGAAACTGCAATGCTGCCCCCTGCTGACCCTGCACGGGAACTCCAGACCAGCAGACAGCAGCACAGACCAACGCAACAAACATCTCAGTTTACTCTCTTTACATTCGACCGAAACTCATCAAATATAATCATGAATACATCCTGATTATGTTACAGCAAAGGGACGATGAGGTTATCATCTTTTAAATCCTTTATTAAAACATATTTTTATCAGTTTGTTAAATTTTAAACGTTTTGTCCTATATTAATGGAATTGGTTATAATAACAGTTAACGTCTTTTCTCTCACCTGTAAGTTCTATGTTGACTTGCTGCTTTGTTTTGTGAAACACTTTGTAACCCGTATATTAAAGTATATTATTGTTAAGGAGAAGTTAAATATTCCAGGGAAGTGGTTCATTAGCAAAAACAACTATGAATAAAGTAAAGAAAAATTGAATAGGAGTAAAATGACTGATAATTACACCATGTGAAGAGCTTATTGAGTAAAAATATATGAATGAAAAGTAAAAAAATAGAATTATACCACTGAAGCAGCTGGCTGGCTAATATACTGAGGAAGAAAAACTAATTTGTGAAAATTCACGCTACATTAAAAAAAAGCCAGAAATGAAATATATAAAGTTTAAAATGGAGGCAAAAATGATAAAATGTCTACATACATTCAGCATATAATTAAAAATAGAACTTGAGAATAAGGTGAAAACATTTTTACTTTTGTTATGTTTGATTTTATTTCTCAGTGGTCGTTAATCACATCTGATAATTTACTAAAGATAAAACTAGTCATAATCTTTTTCAAATTCTGCCACAGAAACATTTATTAACATTTTGACGAGGTGACAGGGAGCCGCTCTCTTCCACCATCATGTCTCAAACTCAACTAAACAAGAAAGAAAAGATGTTTAAAATATGCTTTTCGTGTTTCTACATTCATATAAAGTGAAGCTTCATGAGAAACAGATCTTGTTTGATTCACTTACAGAAAGCTGCAGTTTAAAATGAAGAATTGTGGGATGTTAATGTATAAAAAGTGAAGAGAAGCTAAAAGATCTACGATGTTTTCATTACAAATGTATAGAGTACAAATGCAGTATGCAGAGGATGAAATATTGAGCAGAAAAAATATCATTTTCTTCCTCAGAGTGTCACGTTGATGATAAACAGTCTTTTCTTTCTTTGAGTTCAGAGCTTCATCAGGTTGAAGCATCAGTGTAATTCAACAACAGATGCTCGTTTTCAGCTTCGAGTCTCAATGTCTCAAAGTATTGATGTTATCTGTTCACCTGCCAATATCACTGCTGCATTATAAATACTGTGTTCATGATATAAACACTGAACGTCACTAACGGCCTCAACTGTCAGATTATAACATCAAGAATACAATAAAACCTCCTGTAATATGTAATAAATGATTGTGCGGTCACTTTCTTCTCACTGATGTGAATTAAAATGAAATAGAAAACTCTGACACACAATAAAAACCACTAAAATACAAAAAATAATGTCACTACCTTAAAGACAAAAACAATATATATGGTATTAGGTTGTAACCGTTAGTTGCTGTCCACACAGAGTGACCTGGATCAGTTAGAAAAGTTATTGATTAGCATCAACCCTGATAACAAGTCAGGTGAAGTAATATTTGAGTGGTTTTGGGGAATGTACTGGTGCAGCAACAAGTCCGGGACAAAATCACTTTGTAAAATAAAGCTTCAAACTGTTTCAGCATCACATCTTCTTGGTAGCGTCCATGTTGATTCTACATTACGACTTAAAAGCTCGTGAACACACCGGAGTCGGAAGAGGAGCACCTGAACGCAGCATAAGATCAGCTCACAAACACACAAAATGTACTTTTTTATACAGAATTTCAACTGTTCAATTATATGTGAATATTTCTGTAATTACTGATCAAAAATGACTGACTGTGCCTTTAAGCAGCTTTTCATAAAGACAGAATCTGATGTTAAGAGGACAAAAACTAAAGCCTTCAGATTTCAATCAGCATTTCTGATCAACATTTAATTAAAGAGCTGTGTCGACTCGTTAAAGTGAAAGTACACATTACAAACTGTGAGGAACACTTGGCTTTGATTTCTGTGGCTTCGCTGCCGGTTGATTTGCTTTTAATGTTGTATGCTGACGATGTGAATAGTCAGTTGAGTTGGGATAATTCAGGTTTATCACAACTTGGATCTTATTTTTGTAGTTTTCACCGTCATTTATATCCATAATAACATCATTATCCCCAAGTTAATATCAGAGATCTGGGAACACGGAGACGTCACTAAAAAGAAGTCTGACGGGTCAAGAAACACGTTTGACTTCTTCTCAGCTGTTCCCAGATCTCAGGTCTTACTGACCGACATGATGAGACCCAAATTGTAATAAACATGAATTATCCTTTAACTGCAACGTTGTCTTTGTCAGGGACTTCCTGTTGACACTCACACAGTTACACAGCTTCAGAACTGCCGACACATTGGCAGAACTCGTCGGGACTTCAGGTCTGGGTTTAACGGTTTTGGTGCATAAAGCTTCAGGCTAAGGTCAGATTCAAGACTGGTATTTATTAAGAAATGTCTCTCTTTCTCGCCTGCATGAATGTGTGTCGGGTGTTGCTGTGGATGCACAGCGCCCAGTGGGAAGAGACCAATTCATGGTAGAAATGTGATACAGTCCAGCGGGAACCTGCTTCTTCAGGCACGTTTCTTTCTACTTGTACGGATGTTATGAAGAACATTTACATGGTTTTTCTTTCAAACCTGTCTCCCGACTGACAGGAGTTTAATCATCCAGTCGGGTTTTTTGACGCTCAGGTCCAAACCGCACATTGTCGAGATTTAGTACTCGTGCAGGTTGGCTCCTCTGTGAGCCTCTGCAACCTAATATTACCCATAACACCCTTCTCTGCGTGGGCCTGCATAGACATTTATGTGGATCTTGGGGATAATTCAAGCCTCAGCCTGGAGAAGAAACAGTCAGTAATGGATGACATAAAGCAAGAATATTACTTCTGGCAGTACCAGTTGGGTTCAGTCTTAAAGACGTGGGTACATACCGGGTTCCAGTCTTGCAGAACCCGTGCAGAACTCTAATGAGGGACAGGCAAGATTTACCTGCCAACAGGTTCACGTCTTCGGTCGAGAGAAGCCAGTTAATGAATGACGGACGCAGAGAGGATCGGGTGTTTGAAGTTTGGGTCACGATGAAGAACGTCCAAGGCCCAGTTTTGGCTCTTTGTAGGAAAACGAACTGAAAGACTCGTGAGCGCTCTGTTGTCGTCTTGTTGAGGCCAAAATGCAAATCATGGAGTTTGATCTGCATGTCAATGACGCCTCGTGTCCGTCTGAAGGCCTCCGTGGAAGACGAATGGTGTTTATCAGTCTGGAATCGGCGGCGGCGGTTTGACCAGGACGCCATCTAATTACTTTTTTCTTAAAGGTTGTATTTATTAGTATCCATCATTGCTGTTGTTACATCAATTAATGCTGTTGACGGGCTGAGGAAGTGTCACCCTCAGCTCCCTCCTCCCCGCCCTCACCTCCTCACCCCCCCTCCACCCTTCACAGGCAGAAGAACCTCCTCTCCTCTCTTTGGCATTAAAGGCCTGTCATCCCAGCATGCCGCGGGGCCCCCAGCCCCAGCCCAGCGGTGTCAATTAAATTTGATTGACTGAGTAAAAGAAGCACACAAATAAGCCAAAACAACAGACACAAAAATCTATACATGACTCCTCCACCCCCCTCCTCCACCCTTCCGCCCCGGCTGTCAAATCAAGCGCTTGTCTCGTCCGTTTTCGTGGCGTGTGCCGCGGACGTCCGCCGCGAGACAACCGCTTCTGTGTGTGTGTGTGTGTGTGTGTGCGCGCATCAGCGCCGGCCAAACGCACCGCTCGTCCCGTCTGCCCCGCCCGCCCCCTTAAACACCACCACCCCCCTCCATCCACACAGAGAGAACCAATTAGCGGCTCTGGAGCCTCGTCCACGCTGCAGAGCAGAGGCCCCTGGGTATCGACTCAAACTGTTGTCCAATAAATGAGGTCTAATTTATCAGTTTAACTTCACCCCCCCACCCCCAGAAAGGAAAGGAGGAAAGAGGAAGAGAAAGGGTGGGAAAAAAAGAAAACAAATTGCTCTTGTTTTTTGTTCCATGAACTGGCGAGGAGTGTTCGGAAAGTCCCGATAAATCCTGCGTTCTTCACATTTCACGTCGCCGTATCTCTCTGTGTTGTTTTGCTAATTGTGAACCAGCGAGCTCATGTTTCATATTCGCGGCGATGATGGAGGGACGCTATTAGAGCAAACCCCATTAGGCTCCGTGGGGAAGCAGCCGACCCTGAGTGGGAACCATCAAAGGCCAATTTGCTACCCAAACACCATAAATCCTGCCCCGTTAAGTGACTGTTTTTGATGCCACTGAGGCGCGCGGAAATAAATATATGCTCCGTTATGTATTGTCCATTAAATTACCAGAGAGCACAATTCACACACGACATCCATCTCGATCAGCTGTGGTCAAAAGTGGGGTCCAGGGACCTGCAGAGGGCCTCTGACAATGTTGGAGGAGGTCTCAGTGAAAGTAAAGACGGCGTCATCAAGAGCGTGAAGTTTTCAAAACTTGCCTTTGAACTTCGTCATCAATCAAGTTTCTCACATCTGATTTTCTGATGCATTTGGCTTGTTTCAAAAAACCCAAATACGATAGGATTTTGATATTGAACATGTAGAATACAGGATGTCTGTCATCTTCGTGTAGGAAAGAAACTTGTTCCATATATCGTTTTTGCTATTTTGAATGCAAAAACTATGAAGCTCAATATCTCAAAACCGCTCACAACGCAGATGGAATCTAAGGCGGCGAAATTCTGACTTTAACGTTACTCAACTAGGTAAAAACAAGGTGCTGAATATGTGAAAAAGTCTTTAACACCAACTGCTCAAGCTGAACTAAGTTCAGGCTACTGAATGTTTAGTGTCATTGACAGTCAGGTGTTCTCAGGTGAGCTCCGATGCTAAGTAGCTTTTAGCTTTGGCGCTAACCTAACTGGTGTCAGATGTAAGACACAGTGAGTTATTCTTTGGTTATAAGATTACTGAAAGCCACAGAAACAATCATGATGTGATAATTCTGTAGCAGATGGATGTTTGCTGAGATAGTAACCAAGAAACAGTGTTTGTACGGCCGAGTTTGAGCGAAACAGAGTGAAGACAGTCAGAGGCAGCACCATAACGTCACTAACATTAAACGATTCGAATCAGAAAACTGATTCATAATTTCCACCTGTATCAAGTAGATCTACTGTTTTTTCACTCAATGATTTTCCAAAAAGATCAAAACTACTGAAGTAAAAGCACTGATGGGTCTTTTCTCAGTTCCATATGAATAATAATAATAAAACATTTGTATAGCACTCATCAAATCCAGCGTTACAAAGTGCTTTACAACAAAAACAGCACAATCAACAGCGTAATCAAGGACAAAATGTAAAACAATGGGTGAATACATTTAAAATAGAGCAGAGCAAGACTTCGTCAAGGCAACGTCAAGAATTAAGTACAGTGTAACTCAAAAGTTAAGAATATAAAAAAAAACAAGCCATGAAGTACTTTAAAAGTAATAAGTGAAATCTTAAAATCTTTCCTGAAACAAATGGAAAAGTCCAATACTGTTGTGTGTTAAGGCAGCAGACAGAAGTAAGTTTCAACTCTCTGCTAGTTTCATAGAAATGAACTGAAGACCAACGACTTCCTGGAGGAAGGAAAGATGCATTAAAAACATGGTACGATTAAAGAGATTTTAGTTCAACAGGTTAAAATGAATATTGTCGAACGTACACCTGGTGGACAGGCAAGTAGGAGAATGAAGTCATGCCAAAGACGCTGGTGACTGCAGCAGACTGTCAGAGCTAAACTGAAAATGTTTTGATGGCAGACCTTCGTCAGGAAACAAAGAGGTCAGTAAAGGAGTTAAAACATGCAAAAACACTTGTGTGGCGCTTTAATGTCACATAACAAAGGTAATTCACTATGTACAAAAAAAAGACCAGTGAGATATCCAGTAAAGTCAATGTGATTCAAATATTTATAAAATATTGCCGTGATCGTGAAGCTCTTCTTCAGCATCTTCAGTTTTAAAAAAATCAAACATTTATTTGCTCAAAGAAACAGTTTATTTCAGTTTGTCTTCAATAACAGAAGGACAGAAGAGCAGCCGTCCGTCTCTGTACACGCTGGTTAGTAAAAAACACCAAAGTCTCCTCCTACATTCACTGATATTGCGTCTCATTTTATTGGATTTTTTTTTGCATTGAGTCGCTGCAGCAACACTGTCCATCAGAGGAGTTCATTAAAAACACAACAAACGGGTTCGTCTCCTCTGTAGAACGACGGCACGTTAACAACGCTTCCCCTCGTCCGAAAAGAGCGCTTTACCGTAAAGACACTTCAAATAAAATAAACTGCATTTCAGAAACAATCTCATCGACACAATCAACCCACAGACAGAACACTGTTTAGGCAGCAAGCGATATTTTGAGGCAATGGAGGCTCGAGCCAACCTGGAAAACCTCCCACAAACATTTGGTCACACTTTATTTTACGAGTCTGTAGTTTCATAATAACTTCCAAGGATGTCTCTGGGAAAGAACTAATTCGCTATCTAATTATGAGGAAAAAAGGCCGTTCTGGTGAGTTCAGAATTATTAGTTGACTTCCAGAGACATTTCCTTAAAAGAGAAGCTCCATATAAAACCAGAATTATTTGCTTCCCTGAAGATAAATTTGACATTTTTGCACGTTCAGCTAAAACCGACTAAAAGTCAATTAACTGGAAGTTTACTGACTGAACACAGTGACAACACAAATGCCATATCACAGATGTGTAAAATAAAGTGTTACCCAACATTCTTGTTAAGGCTGGACATTAATGCCAAATCCGGCCGTTGTTTACGTGTTTGCTGCTCCTGCAGAGTCAAATGACTCTTTACACATGTTCCAAACTGTTAACTGGAGTCACTGGAATTTAAATTGGTACCAATCCCTTAAATTAGCTGGTTGTGAATAAGAACAGTAAAGTTTTAACGTGATAATTATGCCCATGTTTTCTTTCCACTCAGCTCTCTGAATGATTCAACAGTACCAGAAACCAGTGGTTACAGGACCAGTCCAACTTGTTTGCATTAAACCCATTTTCAGAAGATCAGTTTCATCTCTGTACATCCAGTGCAGTATGTGGACACCTTGGTCCACTACTTTTGGGTACTTTTGGTCTTTTTAAATCACCTTTTCTGCATGGCCAAACGGAAGATTTCCCTTTACTGGAACTGTTCTTCCAACTTTGTGTCAACTGTTTCAACATGATGATATCCCCCGAGCACAAAGCAGCTCCATAAAGAACTGGTTTCCACAGTTTGGTGTTGGAGAACCGGACTCAACCCCATCCAAGACACCTTTGGGATGAACTGGAACACCGACCAAGTAGTGTATCTGCACCGGACATAAAGAGATGAAGCTGCTAATCACCGTCTCATCTGAGTCTGGGGAAGACCCTAAAATGTTCGGACTGTTCCTTTAACAAGTCAGAACCAGCCTACCGGATGCAGGTAAATCCTCCCAGACTCCACTGCCTCAAAAACATCCCCCATCATCACCTGCAGACTCGAGAACAACAGCCAAAGAGTGTGTAAACCTAAAAATGGTAAACTGTGAGAAACTGCACAGCAGAATCTCACCGATCCAAAGCCACAGATGAATGAACACACAGGAATGTGTAAGAAAACAAGGATCCGAAATATTCTGCTGCATCAGAACCAGAAGTAGTGTTTCTATTAACATAAACATGCATCAAAATAATGACAGACGTGATCCGGTTTCTCCCAAAGCTACAAACTAGAGAGCCGAGGCTGTAACGTTTGCCTCTTTAGTTGCGAGGCTAAAAGGAATAGCGTGACGTTTTGTCTAATTTGCTACCAGTCTTTGTGCTAAGCTAGCTTAAACACGTCCCCACAGCCTTCGTCTTCTAGTTTGCAGCCTCGAGACCGTTTGTTAAACTTCTTCATCATCTTAAAGTTCATGTGACGGCCGGTCTGCCAGCCGCTGTAGAAGGTGCATCCTTAAACCTCCCCGTCGCAAACACATCACACAACTAACGTCTACTTCATGCCAAAAATACTGCATAGATAATAACCATGGGAATAAAAATAAAAAAAGTGTGGAGTATGATGTGAAAATAAAAATTAAATACTACTACAGTGGTTGTAAAACTATCTGTTGTGCTGGTGCACGTTAACCACGTGCCTGATTATAACCACATTTTAAACATTTCAAATCATATAACTGTGTGCATAAACATAAATACTAATACTTCATAAGGTCACCTTTAGTGTAGTTCAGAGTACAGTAACAGAGCGGCAGAGAACCAGAAACCTTTCGTCTCCATTTACAGAGATTCAGTTTGACACTTTGTTGTTGTTTTAGCAGAAAAATGATTTTATCTAATAAAAATCAAACTAAATGTATGAAAAGTTGTGTTTTGGGAATGTGAGGTCTCATTTCCTTCAGTATCATTAAACACACAGGTTCTTCTCACCCACTTTGCAGTGATTCCTGTCTCTGAATAACGGCATCAAATACTTTTTAACAGACAACAACAGAGCTGAGACACTTTCAGTCCTTAAACTGTATAAAAACCATCAAAAGTCAAACGTTCGAGGCAGAGAACATGAGAAACTTTATGGTTAGCAAGTATAACTAACAAACACTGTTGGTGATCACTGAAATTAAACCGCCCACTGGATTAAGGTCACACTTGACCTTGAGAATGTTAGTTTGACTAAATAATCTTAACTCACGTTCAATTTACTATCTTATTTTGCAGCTGACACACTCACCGACAACTGAGCCAACTCCATCCACTGATGAAAACCATGAGATTCTGTTTAAAGCTCCACGAAAAGCTAGTAAGTGGACCATGAGTAAAGATTATTTTGTGAAAAAATAACAGACTTCGACAGGGACTTTTATCTTACTGGCTAATTTAGTGTTTGTGGTAGTAATGTGAACTCGGGATTATGGGTAAAAGAGGACAGATGTGGACTTTTCTTAACCAGAGTCTGACAAACTTTTTAACTTTTTATTGTCTCTGTGTGCAGTCTGAAAGCCACTTTCACTATTTCACTTTGAGTAAAGTGTCCTGTATTAAAGGGGACAAACCGGCAGGATAATCACTGTTTGTTTACAGACCTGCGCCGCCTGTAATCAGCTGACTGCATCCAAAACTAACACAAACACTAAGCACAGTCAGCTTTTCCAACACTGTGGTTTGGACCAAATAAACAAACCGTAGCTGGAGACACAACGTTGGTCTTATCTTCAAATGACCAAAGATGGTTGGTCACACTCTTGATTTTATACTAAACATCTAACTGAGTTGTTAAACTATGAGGTGTCTGCTGCTGTAGTTTACTTGGTCTTCACTCCGTTTATCAACAGGACTGAGGCGTAGGTCGTCCATGTCACAGATGGTAAGTTAACCCACTTAGAAACAGCATTACTCATATGTTCTAAGAGAGTATTTATGAATGATGAAGCCCATTTGGGATTAATACGTTTTGGCACTACAGTTCCCATGATACTTTGGGTAATGTATGTAAAACAGGAAGTATAATGTTGCCATGGAGTCAGTGGCTTAGCTGTGGGATCCACCTGAACACTGTTTTTAGCCTATATTTGTTTACATTTTAGGTATTTTTAAATAGGATTTCTAAGTCGGCATCTGAGATATTGCTGCTACCACTGGAAAAACAAAGTTCTGCTAAATCCATCAGTGTTTGAATTATGTCACATGACATGTTTGTGTGTTCAGGTTCGACACATTTATGAAACTGAGAAGAAGATGTAGAATCAGGTTAACGTCTCACGTTCGCTGCCTCTTGCCATTCGCTCTTTGCTGCGGTCTGTTCGTTATGTGCTCTCGGCCCTTCAGTAGGCACTAGTCGGTTAAACGTTACTGGTTTTGCTCTTGCCCTTGGCTCCTCCTCCTGGGCTGCTTTTACTCTCCGACTTCCTGCCAGGTGAGTTCTGACAGGTGGACGGTTTAACAGCAGAGCCTGACTGAGCACCACTGTTGTTGTTGTGGTTTGCGTTTCCGCTCAGTGTCTCCATGATGGAGCGGAACGCCCCGAACGGCCGCTTGCTTTCAGAGCTTCCTGTCGGAGTCCTCTCCTTCCCATGATGCCCTTTGGTCTGCTCTGCCTCCTGATTGGAGCTCTTGTGGACCTGCTCGTCGAAGGTGACCCTCAGTTTGAGGTTCTGAGATGTCTTCCTGCGAGACGAGGGTGACTTCAGGGCACTCTTGGGGCTGGTGGCAACTTTCTGGCCGTTAGCGGCGTCGTGGAAGTCTCCGCAAGCGTCTGGTGTTTTACCGTCTGCGGCCTCAGGGTCGCTGGAGGTGGGGGAGGGGTTGTAACCGACGCTGTCCGCCGACTTCGACCCGCTGAGAGAAAACGCCAGCTTCTTCTCAGCTGTGGAAGAGGAGGAGGGGAGGTGCTTCTTCATCATCAAGTTAAGGTGGTTTGACACTGGCTCCTCCTCTGCGATTGGCAGGTGGGACGGCCTATCAGGTCGCAGCGTGTTCGAGGCCGAGGCTCCTTGACTTTTACCTTCCTCTGGTGGATAACCCTCCGAATCCGATTCGCTCAGAGAGCGCTGCATGATCTGTTTGAGTCTCGCTAGTTTGAGCTCTCTCCTCTCCACCAGCCCCGTCCTGCGGGCCCCAGAGGCCCCGGGGCCACAGGGGCCATCTCTGCCCAGGGTACCCGCCAGAGGCAGCCTCTCCCTGGAACACAGCGTGTCTGACATGTCCTTCCCCAGCAGCTGCCGCAGCACCGAGTCTGGACCCACCCCTCCCTGACGAACCAACCACTGACCGTCACCCGGAGTCCCCTCCGCTGTCAGCATCATCTCTGGCCACGCCTCCACTGAGGGCTGATGGGAGCTGGAGTCCAGAGCGGGAGACAGAAATGATCCTTTACTTTTACATTTTGTATGTGTGTGTTGTTAATCCCTTTAATCATTACTACCACTATTACTTCTGAGACACCCGCACTGCTGCTACTATTACTACATACTAACACTACTATTACTTTTCTTGCGCAATTGCATTAACCACACCTGGTGCAACCACTACTGCTTCTAATATTGGTTAAACAAAGTTTTTTATCTAAAGTTAAAATAACTGTATTAAATTAAAAAATATTATATAACAGCAATAATATAATAAATAATACAGAGTAGACCTGAAGTCGCACTGTACTTCTTGGCCTGCTTGTTTTCCACCTGCCTCAAACCCCACAGCGGAGCAAAGCCTGAGTTCTGGTTCAGGTGGTGTATTTAAAACGTCTCTTTTGTGCTCCTCACCTGTAAACTGCTGCAAATGCTGCGATCACCTGCTTTCACACCAAGTTCTTCTCAGTGGAGGTTACCATCGTCACTCCCCAAACACTTTTCTAGCAACATTTTTTCAGACTCACTCCCTTGACTCGCACGTCTTGGCTACTACACCTCGACTTCTCTTTGTCACGTGATAGCTCGTCTTGTTCTGTGGTAAAATACCACTACAGAGTGTGTAAAGTGAGGGGCCTGTGTGTGTGTGTGTGTGTGTGTGTGTGTGTGTTACCTGGGCGATCTGGAAGGTGTCCCCTCTGCCTTGTTGGGGTCCATCAGTCTCTGCAGTTGTTTCTGTAAAACCATCCTCTCTGTTGCCTGTCTGCACGACAAACAACACACACGTTGGGTAACTTCACGTCCCGCACAGCGTGCAGTTTTAGTCCAATCAGGCAGTGAAAAGCAAGTTTGTGCTGAGAGTAGACATTTCAGATCTACGTTTGTTTCTAACGCAGCTGGTAATTTGGTGATTCTGCCAACATGCTGCAAACTAAATACTTGGAGGAAATGTGAAGAAATGATGGAGTCAGGCTGAAAAATTAAATAAAAATGTATAAACACCAATAACTAAATTAAATTAGAATCAGAAATCGACTGGTGGTTGGAAATTAGCTTCAGCTATATACACGTGAACAAAACATCGGACACTGCTTCTGCAGCTGTCAATGTTTCTCTGTACTTCTCTGTCCCTTACAAATAAACCAATAAATAAATGAACAAATAAAGTTGTGTGAAATTAAAGCAGGAACATTGGTAAAAAAAAGTCTGCATTAATCTAAAAATGTACATACATGATTATAAACAGCTGCTTCATACAAACCTTCTCCTTCTAAGTAAATTAAAAGGCATCAGGACAGATACGTTGATAAATCTCCAGTTTAAATAGGAACTGAAAGAATAACAATAACTGAGAAACTACAAAAAACTACACAGTCCAATACAGTAACAGTACCTGAAGAAACATCTGTAACTTACTCATTGAGCTGTTTGGTGAGTTTAACAACCTGCGAGGCCAACGACATGCAGGTTTCCACGACGACCAGGTATCGAGCGCAGGTGGTGTGTCCCTGCCGCTCGGCACTCTGGGAAGGCCGCTCCCCCTGCTGGTTCTGGACCGTCACGTTGGAGCCGTACTCCACCAGAGTCTGGACACAGAGACCTAAAGCATTACTGCTCTGAGATGAACAGAAACTTTATTATCTCCAGCAGCAGTTTTATTATTAGTACTCCAGTACAGCAGCTGCTTTATCTAAAGCAGATCATTAACTATCAGTATTTTGACTGTCGGCCTGGCCAACAGGAAGCAGACAAGACTGATAACATCCGCCTGTCCTTCAGCAGGGTGTGCCACCTACCACGGATTAAAAAAAAACACACAGCTTCCACTGCAGGAAAATCAGCTGCAGATTGTTAAACACATTTTATAACAAATGAATGTTTTGTCACGGTAACTCGGAGCAGAGGAACGTCGGGGTCATTGCGCCAGCAGGAAAAATAAATACAGGTTTAAAACACTAAAACTGGGGCTTTAATGTTGACGTTTTACATTGTTGAGATATTGAAATAATAATATGAAGTTTGACTTTAAATCGTGTTCTGTATTACTAGAACACGATCTTTATTTAGGATGGTTTATTAGTGCTTCATTAGTCTGAAAACATACCCAATGTGTCAAGAGATATACATATACAGGGCCCTGATCACAAAGGACACGGTTTTTGCAGTTGTCTTAAACAAATAATCATGGAGAACAATCATATATTTGATTACTGTGCAGCAGTACACACCTGTAGGCAGGTGAGGTGTCCGTACTGAGCTGCTACGTGGACAGCAGTGTTTCCGTTCTGGTCGACTTCGTCCAGAGAGATCGCCTGTTCCTGCATGAACTGAAGCAGCCACAGCAGGACCTTCTCCTGGAGGGACCGACAGAGAGAGGCGGAGACTTTTTACCCTTCGTCTTCAAAACAAGTCAACACACACACACACACACACACACACACACACTGCAGTCCTGCACATTAGACACCATGAAAGCGTAACACGATTCTGTTCATGCTGCTTCTGTCCTCTCGTCTGCTCGCCGTGTCTCCGGGTTTTTTCCACATTCCCAATTCCAGCGTCAGATATTCTTGCATAACTATGTTATTACATTATCATTATATCAGTGGCATAAAATGGTCTTACAAATGACAATAATATCGTTTAGCGCAATTATTTCTGGGACAATATATCGTCCAACAAAAGCAGTGACAGGCCTAAGCTTGTCTTCTTCCTATGTTGCCTTAACCTTAAACACAGATTACTTACTAAATGATAAAACTGTAGGAATAACCAAATGTCCTGAGGGTTTATCCTCTGTACAGCGGCCTTTTTAAGACTTCTCATTTTATTTTGATTTATTTTATTTTACAGGATGCTTTGACACCTGTAGTTCAGCTCATGTGGTCTGATATAAGAGGGAAAATGATCCACTTTTGCAAACAAACCCAGAGGAGTTAACATGAAGTCGTGGGACTGACTCGATTGGACGGTTTTGATGATGTCATCATACATGAGCGCTACATGGACCCACAAAGTTAAATCTAATCCAGGTGACCAACAGCAGGTCAGGATGTGCTTATTTACCTTCTCTGGTGTCACAAAGAGCTCACCAACAAATCAGCGATTGATTATGAGGATTATTAAATATCAGAAACAGTGACGAACCAAAAGAGGCATTTTGTACGGGAGGATAGTTACTGCGCGCTTGCTACGGTTCGGTCTGTTTCAACCCCTTGTCACTTTCTGATGCATCTGATCTGATCCATCTAGAATCCCCGGCCGCACATGTTGCCATGGTTACAAAATAATTTGGAATAAGCACAGGCTATATCACCTACACCTGCATGATGGAAAAATACAACTTCTGGGACAACAAGTTAAGTTTTCCAGACTTTTCAAGGACCGGTGGATATTCTAGCTCATTGGTGTGTATTTGTATTTATGTGAATGAGTGTGTGTGTGTGTGTGTGTGTGTGTGTGTGTGTGTGTGTGTGTGTGCGTGTTACCTGTCCATAGCGGGCAGCGTAGTGGATCAGACTAGGATGTTCTCTGGTGCAGCTCAGTTCTGCGATGGCCTCCGTCTCACTCACCATCCACCTCACACACTCCAGATGACCGTTCTGCCACACACACACACACACACACACACACACACACACACACACACACACACAGTTAACATGTTTTATTAAGGACCAGGTGGTTGTGAATCTGTCATCTCATTAATCTGAGTGAATAAACAAGAGGCTTGTTGATAAGAGCCAATCAGGACTCTGCTGCCCAGCTTGTCTCTAGATAACACACTTCCTGTCTGGCAGCCAATCAAGAGCCTGGTTTCCACAGCAGGGCAGTCAAAACAGGACCTACTCCGTATTTACGCTGTTCACTTTCCTCAGTTTCATTCTGAACATCCTGCTGCTGCCAACAAGTTAAGATCATTTGATCAGAAACCTCCATCATGACCTCACTGACCAGCTGCCAACAGCCAATCAAACGTCTGCATGTGCTTGTCAGCTTACAGATGTTTGTCTTTTCCTTTAAAAGGACTAATATTTCCACCTGCAGCTGCAAAATGGAGGAAATTAAGCATATTACTGCCATTTTAAGCTGTAAATGTATTTAGAGGCCGTGTGAATGCGCAGCTAAAATAAGGTCGAGGGTGAAGCTGCACAATAATATTCACATTTTTTATTAGAGACATTAAATGAAAAAGATCTATAATGGATTATGGATTCTTTGAGTGACTTTAAGCTTCCCAATCCTTTATTAGGTACATTATAATGAAAGGTGTTTCTAATATTTTGCCCCCCCGTTACTTTGGGAGTAAACACACACACACTGACCTTGACTCCCAGGCCAGCAGGGGTGAGCTGCTGGTTGTTGCGCTCGTTGAGGCCGTCCTCTCCCATCAGAGAGGTGAGATGCTGCAGACAGTCGGCGTGACCCTGAGAGGCCGAGATGTGCAGCAGGTTGTTCGCGTCCTCATCTCTGATCAGCTCCAGATTGTCTGCCGCCAGGTGAGGCTGCAGGAGGAGGAGGAGGAGGAGAAGAAGAAGAAGGTGGATAAAACATCAGATGTGGTTTGCAAACGTTAGCTCGCCCACCTCCTACTCTTCCATTGGTCAGGACGTTTTAGCGTGATGACCACGCACTCACCAGCAAAGAGATCTGTCCCTCTCTGACGATGTTGATGATGTTCTGGTTCTTCTTGGTCTCCTCGTCCACCTCCCCTCCTGCTCCTCCACCTCCTCCGAACCCCCTCGGCCCACCGCCGCCGCCTCCACCTCCTCCTCCAGGTCCAGGAGCCCGGGGCTTGGAGGTGTCCTGCCTGCCCACGCTGCACCCTGGCAGGGGGAACATCAGCGCCGGGCCCCCTGGAGGCTCCATGCCCGGCCTCTGGCTCTGGGAGTCTGGGTAGACCCGAGCAGACAGCAGCTTGTCTGGAAGTCATTATTCAAACAAGTCACATCATATCTTACCTTTACACAAAGATATGAGTGAAAGAGTAAAACAGAGAAGAGGAATAGAGGAGAGTATCTTTAGGTCGTACCTGCGTCAGAGAAGGAAGAGAGGGAGGAGGAGCAGCTGAGGAGTCCAGAGGAGAGCAGCTCCGACTGGTAGCCTCCTCCAGCTGGGGAGCGGTGGAGGAGGTGGAGGTCTGGATCCATGGACTTGGACTTCCTCAGGTCCGACCACTTCACCGGAGACAGAACACAATACTGCAGAAAACACGAATTAATGAATTACATGAATTACAACCGGGTGACTTCATAACATCACAGATGATAATTCATTAACACAGCTCATATTTACTGCTGTTAAACAGAAGCCTAAAAGGATACCGTGAACATGTTTATTGGATAAAGGTTAAAACTGTGTGCTTAGCTTAGTAATCCCTGCACAATGATTTCCTCATCACTTTTTCCTCCTACAGATGGATTCACAAATAAAAAGTATTAAAGAAGTTGTTCTGTGTACCGGAGTCTGTGAGCTGCTGCTGCCCAGGCTCAGAGGCTCGTTGTGGGGTAAAGCGGAGCTCTTCAGCCCTCCCCCCCGGCTCCTCTCCAGGGTGCCTCCGCCCAGGTTGCTCCCCGTCACTGAGCGCTTGTCGTGGGGGACGCGAGGCAGCGTGGACATCTGCTGACTGGACTTGATGTAAGGCACGTCCAGGATCTCGTCCATGTCCAGATCGTAGTGCTCCAGCTCCCCGAACAGAGCCTGGGGGTTGTTCCCTCCAACAACACCAACGCTGCCGCCCAGGGCCTTCGCCTTCCCTCCCGGGCCGTCGGAGGAGGTGGCGGCATGAGTCGGTTTGTCGGAGCCTGGGTCATCCTTACTGCCCTCCCCTGGCTCCCCCAGCCCCAGCCCCTGGCCCTGGACTTTACCATCAGAGTCAGAGTCGGTGGTCTCTGGTTGGTGTTTGAGAGGGGAGACCCTCTTCACCGGCCGGAACTTACTGTGGACCTCAGCGAGCCCCGTGGGTTTGATTCCCCCGCCGCTGTGGGAGGAAACGCCACGACTCCAGTTGATGGCTGGAGCTGCAGGAGGAGGAGATAAGAGACCAGATAAGAGATTTACAGACCGTGGTGAAGTTTAGATGTATAAAGCGTAGAGGAGAACATCAAGTTCTGTATTGTTGAGGTCTGGTATTACTTTTAAAACAATTTCACAAACAGAACACTCAGCAGAGGCGAGTTTTAGTTAAAAAAAAAGAGTAAAAATTCTAACTTTATACTTTCAGAGCACTCCTGGTTACCTGGTCTCTCCTCGGCCTGGCCATCACTCCTCCTGGACAACTCTGGGATGCTCTTCAGAGACGTGACAGAGTACTGCAGGATGAGAAAGAAAGAAAGAAAGAAAGAAAGAAAGAAAGATAATTGAGAGAAAATTGTACACAGCAGTTCAGCAGCTGTGTAAAGCAGTTATATTTAGATATTAGTTAATTGCAGTAGCAGTTATGTTGCTCTAAGTACAGACAGATTGTAACATGACGCAGTTAGGCAGATGTAAGTTACAGCTGTGGAACTGAACACTCAGTTGCGACTTTTATACACCGAGCTACAACTAATGCAACAAATCCTCCATGAAGGTTATAATGTTAATTTCATGTTCAAACTGTTTCAGAGAGGTGTTGAGTCCAATACTCAGTCTATCCTTGTTGATTTAAATAGGGTGGATAAAATATTAGACTTTACATGCAGGGAGGGTTTATTGCAGTACTGTTGTATTAGACTGCATTAGTTCTAAGCTAAGAAATGGACACTGAATGTATATATGTGTTTGGAGGATCTACACTGTATGTGGCAGCAGGGAGGATTTGGACTGTTCTATATAACGGTTAGTTTTAGGTTGTTAGACAGATGTTTGCAGGTACTGTGTTTGTTACACTTTACTGTAGGTAGTTCATAGAAAGGTGGAGGCTGCTGCAGGTGCACAGTTAGGCCTCCTAAATTAAGATACTTCCACACTGATTCACAGGATCAAGTTGGGGCAGATAGAGACATTTTTAGTGGACTCTACTGTATCGAGCATTGAAAGGCCACTTCTAATACCTTTATATATTGTACACCTCTGCGCTCCAGGTGTAACATCTGTCTCAAATGCCTCATTGGGCCCTGTAAGAACACAACAAAGCCAACTGTGGTGCTGATAACAAGTCAGGTGAAGCAATATTTTAGTGGTTTTAGGGAATGTACTGGTGCAGCAACAAGTCCGGGACAAAAATCAGGTAAAAGCTTAAAAGTCAGAAGAACGACGAAGATGTACACACACAGATGACTTTTAGAGTTTTCTACCAGCCACAGTTTAGGTAGACGTATGTAAACGCCAGGTAGCTGTATCAGTTAGCCGCTGTTAGCTCGTTTGAATCAAACTGACCGCTGAATCATCGGAGAAGTCGATCTCATCCAGGTCCAGGTATTCAGGAGCCTCCATCTTCACACCACATCATCGGCCTCACCACCAGCTGCAGACAACAACACTCACGTCACATCAGAAACGCTACCACAGACATTATGAAGCCACTTTTCAAAGTTGTGGGAACAATTTAACATAAAAAAAACGTACAAATAACTCTCATGTTAGTCTGGGAGCACTTTCTTGAAACTTTCTTTTTCTGTTTTGTTAACTTATCTGAAGTTTCTGATTTACTTCGGTAACCATTGAATCACTAAAGCCAGAACACCCTTTGTTTGTAGCAGCATCATATCCATCAATATGATACAGAAAACCCTTAATGTTACAGTGTTATTACCAGCAGGAATAAAACACAGGAAGTAGCTGCAGGAAACTGACAACAGTCCTGCTGAAAACTTGTGTGAAAGTGTTTTTGTTCATCTTTTTCTAACTGTGATGACAAACTGCTGCTCGGTGAATAAAGAGGAAACTGTGGAAATAACAAACCTCTATTTTAAAGGAGGATTTTCACTCTTTCTAACTAACAAAAGGCCGAATGTAAAACGTGTCGTTTGAAGAAAATCAAATCCCTTTTTTCTGCTCGGTAATACTGGAGGTTTAAAACTGCACAAACCGCCTGAGCTGTTGTGATCAAAGGCGGCAAACAGCAGGATAATCAGGACTAATTAGAGAGCAGCGTGACTCGCAGCGCACACACTGATTTAAAGACGCAACACGCAACCGGAACCAGAACCAATACCAGAGCAAGAACTGACGAGTTGACGGACTCTGAAACAAATCTGTCAAATAACACAGAGACTACCGAGCTGAAAATAATGTCACAATTCCTTGATTAACTAATTTAAGGGATCCTCATCTAGGGTTGGGAGATTTGACTGTATGTGTGTCTGTGCACATTTAGTTTACTTGTCATGAAATGTGCTATATAAATAAAATAGCCTTGCCTTAAAACTACAGCTACAACAAGCTATTTTCTTCTAAAGCTGCGTTTCCACCCAAAGAACACGGAACTTTTAGTCCCAGGAATTAAAAGGTTCCTTCAGCCCGTTGTTTTCTGTGTTTCCACCGCGGTCTAAAGACCCGCCAAGATACTATAACATCGGTGGCATCATATGAAGCAAAGGACAATGTTCATTATCTGTGTGACGCTGCAACAACAGTAAGCATGGAGGAGCTCAGTAAGGTCTGGACTTGGTCGTCGGTCCGTCTGTCGAATGCTTCCTTCTGTAACTCCATTGTGTTGAAGAACAATGAGCAAAAAACTAACTGGTTTGCGACTGTAGATTTTTTTTTTTTTTTTTTTAAATGGTGGCTGAAATGAAATGCTGCGAGTACTCGACCAATCAGAAATGTTCAGAGCTGCAAGTTCCTGCACTTTTGGAAAGTACTACCCCCTGAGCAGGGACTTTTTGGGGGGTAAAATAATGTCCAGGAACTTAATCTAGACCCTGGTCCTTGCAGTGTTCCTCCACAGGTTGCTGATCCCTGGGGAAAGTTCCTGCGGTGGAAACGTGGCTTAATCCCCTATTACTCCCTACAGTAACATTGTCCTTCCACAGAGAGGTCAGAGGTCAGCTACAGAGGTCCATTGAAGCAGTGAGAACGTCCCAACAGTAATCACTGAAGGGTCACGGTGTTTAAACAGTGTCAGTAATCAAAGTAACAGCCACACTGCTGCAGTTGTTTGGTTTTGGTCGGAGGTGTTGATGGTGATTTTTCAGGCTGTATTTTAAGATGTTTCTGTTTTTTCCCACCACTCCCGGTATATTAAATACATTCTGAGAAGTTTCTTTGTGTTTTGAAACAAACAAACTTCCATTCACGGTCACAGGATGTTCAGAAAGCAACAAACTGTGGAGCTTTCATGAGTCGAGTTGTTTTCAGACTGTGTGGGAGTGACCGCAGGACTAAACTGGTCAAAATAAAACCTCTGATTGCAGCTTTGAGAAACAGTCGAGTCTAACATCCTTGATAACAACAGTTTAGGCCTGAAAACCCGACATCAAAAATAAGACCAAAAAAAAGGAGGAGGAGGACGTCTGCTTTCTCTGTTTGTGTGAACAGCTGACGAGCTCAAATCCTTCCAGGCAGCGAAACTCGAGACCATCAGAGAGACGAAATGTTGCAGCAAAGTCAAGAAACAAGGACTTTATGTACACAGTGAAATTACACACGTTCACCACCAGTGTTTATCACTGTTGCAGTGCATGAGTCCAGCGGTTATTTTTCTGTAGCTGCGTGCTTACTGCATGTCTAAAAACACTCGCACTGTTTCTGCAGTCTGAAGGAGGAGAACTCATTTGTAGTGGTCCGTGCCTTCGGGTGAAGATGCATTCAAGTGCTAACTTATGAATTAGTTCACCAGACTGATTTTCAGTGCGTTTTTAAATGCAAAACCCAATCAAAATATTCTCAGGGTCCTTTTTGATGACTTCCTGCTTTGCTTTATGTTTGTCTGCTTGGTTTAAAGTCTCTGACATGCACACAGATCCTTTAACTCTGAGGTCCAGCTCATTCAGACAAAACTCAAATTGATTTTATTTTAAAGTTGTTACATGTCTAGTTGTGTACTGGCTCAGATATGCTAATAAAAACCCTCTTATGGCGCTTTAATGTCAGTAATCAGGACGTCAGGAGCAAACTTGTAGTGTTTTGTCGCTAGTTAGTTTGGGTTTCATTGTCCAGGTCTGTGAGATTTCTGTCTTGTCCTCTGTGCAGTGGAGGTGAATGGAAAGTTTGTGTTCATCCGCAGACTTCACTGTAAAAAGGTTTTCATCGACAAAATACTTTCTAGCCAAGAAATGGTCCCAATGGAGGTTTGTGGATTATCTCTCCGGAGAGAGATGTTTCCATTTAATCTTTTTGAATGTCACATTTCATTGTTGAAACTAAATTCTATTCACCTCCATTGAAACTGTGTGGAGACAGAAATCTCAGAGACAGATATCATAAAAAACCTGGACAAATAAAACCACTGGAGGCAAGTGAAGAACTGTGTTCTTCGTCATTTGGACGGACTGACCCTTTAAAGGAACAGATAGAAAATAACTGTGTTTTACACCAGAAACAGATAAAGAGACCGAGGTCAGTGTCCGGGACGTGCGTCTGATTCACATATCTCGTTAGCTCAAACCTGGAAATCCGCTATGAGTTCAGGGCGCTGCACCCATTTCTATTCGTACTGTTCAATTAACAAAAACTAAAAAAAGAAAATCAGACAGACCAAGAGAAGTCTCATCCTGAGCTTTCTCCAGCGTCACTCACCCTCAGCCGGATCCGGGCTGTAATCCAGACTGCATGGAGACCTGATTACAGGCATTAAGACCTGCAGACTGGACTCTGGCCATGTTAAATCTCATTAGTGTCAGAGACAGTGCTGTGGGTTCACTTATTTCACTGCCGGTTGTCACAATTTTAATCCACATTTTCTGAATGTCTACTGTTTCAAAGTGGCAAAAAGATTTTCTGCCTGTTAAAGGGAGTTTTTCCTTGCCACTGTCTCCTGGTGCTGCTCTTGGTGGGAATTGTTGGGTTTCTATAAACATCAAGAGTCGGTCTAGACCTGCTCTAAATGAAAAAGTGCCCGGAGATAACTTTGTTATTATATGGCGCTCTATAAATATAACTGAATTGAATAGCCAAGTTTTCAGCGTTTCCAAGAGGTATTATGTTTCCCTCAGAGCCGAGCTGCTACCAACAACACAGCACACTCTGCATTTGTTTCCAATTTTTCCGTGAAGAAACGATCAACTACACTTTGTAAATAAAGGAGAAGAAAGAAGCTCACAGAAGAGATGAAGTGAAATTATCATCATTTTATATCGAGTAGTAACAGAGTGTCCGTGACTACAACAGGGGTTGGTTTTTAAACTAGCCCGTACGAACACTTAAAACAGCCCTTATTTAAATCATTATGTCCTAAAAGTTGTAAAATGCATAAACAGCCGAATCCAGAGTTATAGAGTCACTGCTGTTCATGTGAGCGAGCCTGAGGCCGAGCGGCTGGGAGGCGGGGCTAAAGGAAGCGCTAGTGCGCTCGCTCTGTGGAAGATCAGGGTAATTTTATACCCAGGAAGTCCAACTGTTTTTGGCTTCATGTGCCACTGAGCAACTTTCATAGACCTCCGACGCTGAATCCAGTTCTCTTTATACATCCATGGTAACGTTACGGTCTAGACCTGCTCTGTAGCGCCCGGAGAGAACTTCTGTTATGAAGAAATAAAATTGAACTGGTTAGATTTCTGGCTGCTAGCGGCAGCGTTCTGGACAGCAGCCGGGCTCGTCCACAGCAAGAAATAACCCCCGATCTCAGTGCTGCGATGGAGGCAGAGTCAAACACCCGGTAGTCGGAGGTTCACTTGTGTTTTGCCTCGTTTTTTATCACTTTCCCTCTTCTTGGTTACTCCGGTTGTTCCACCGTCCGTCATTTCCGCTAGCTGGGGATAGCTACCAACAGCTACCGGAAAACAAAAGCCCTGTTCCTCTTCTGTTTTGGTCGAGCCGCTTCCTTTGTGCCATAAATCGAGCCGCCTGTTTCCCCGGGGGATCGAACCCCCGGCTCATAGGGAACCAGTCTAAATGCCAATGGTGTCATTATTTTACAGCCATTACAACGTGCAAACAACATTTACTTCATAATGATGAGTTAAAGCAAAAAAAAAAAAAAGTTGTCTATGTCCACTTTAAGGACAAAAATGTGGTCAACATTACATTTAGTGAGGAAGCACTGAAAGGAAAACACCCGCAGGCTGATGAAAGTAAAACAAAATGACATTTGAGACCAACATGTGTGTCATATTCTTTGTTATTTTTCTATAATTAAAAAGAATACTAGTTACTAGATAAGAATTGGTAGCAAACAGACTGACGTTTTCCACATAAAAACACTGAACATGGAGTGAGTTTAGGCGGTGTGTGTCCTCTCCTTATTCCCGACAGCTCGCTTTAATCCGCTCATACCTGCTCTCGAAGCAGCAGGAAGCTAATTAGCTAACGCTAAGCTAGCTCGCTAATCAGCATCCAGGCGAGCTAATGTGGGAAGCTAACCGACCAGCCAAGGCAGTTGGAAAATTAGGTCAAAACAGAAGGCTAGGGTAAAAAAACAAAAAACAACCACCCCGGCACCGGGATAAAGCGCCGTTTCTTCTGGTTAACGGACAGTTTTATGATACGGTACCTTACGGAAGTCAGGCGGCCGAGGAGAAAGCGCTGAGCTTGAGGGGCTGATGCAGCTAGCCGAGCCGCTAGCTGGAGTGCTCCTCGGATCCAGCTGTTTTTTCTCCTGCTGTCGCCTCGCTGTCTTGAAAAGCACAAAGACTTTGACATATGGGCAGCGCAGAGAGCAGGACAACGAGAGGAGGGCTCACTCTGAACACGTTTCTGAGCACCGTGTTCATTAGGTAGCGAAGGGAAGAACTACACTTTTACTTTTAACTCTCAGCGCAAATAAGCTTCATGTGTATGACTGAGTTGCCAAAGTAGGCTGTTAAGGAGTCTAAGGAGTCATTTGCTTTTGTTTTTCCCTTATTGTTTAAGGGGGCATAGGGAAAAGCAAAAGCAATAAGGGAAAAGCAAAAGGAAAAAGAATGATTTGTCTTTATATATCCACATTTATGTATTCTTTTATTTATTTCTCTTTATATTTCTACATGTATTGTCTTATTCTTTCCCAGATTTATTCTTTTTTATGGCACTCCTATGACTCCATAGACTGTAGGCTACTTAAGTAGGCTACAATTTGAGGTCCTTGTACTTTACTTGAGTATTTACTTTTTGTGCTACTTTATACTTTTAGTTATTTGACAACACTAGTTACTAGTTTACTTTGCAGATTCAGCTTATTTCCTTTTTTTGTTCTTGGTGATTCATCGGTTAAAGAGACGATCTTTGCAGAGGGCAGCCGCTCAGTCCGTTATCCTCAGAATAAAAACTACAATAAAACTTATTTCTCATTATAACATCCATGTATTGTGAAATGAATGCACGGATGGAATTATAATGTTTTATTTCATTTTAAATGTCTTTTATGGTGTTAGGAC
The DNA here is from genome assembly GCA_002120245.1 of Maccullochella peelii. Classification (NCBI taxonomy): domain Eukaryota; kingdom Metazoa; phylum Chordata; class Actinopteri; order Centrarchiformes; family Percichthyidae; genus Maccullochella; species Maccullochella peelii. Next base: position 101,980 of record LKNJ01003307.1, read on the forward strand.
GATGGAAATGCTGGAAATGATCTAAAAATAATATACCGCCATTAATTATAATTTCTATTTTTATCTCTTGAAATGTTTTTAATATATTCGAATCAAATTTATTTGCTTTTATAACTCCTTGTAGAGCACTTTGGATAAGTCTGGGTTCGGATTAATGAGCTATATATCACTAATAACAATAATTACAGTGATATGGGAAGTGAAAGCAGTTAGTTAGTTTTACTTCCCACACCGCGTTTCTGACTTGAAATGGTTATTTTATTGATGAACGATGTTCTTGTTATAGCTACTATGTGCATGATATATTTTATTAATTTGACTGCATTAATATCTGATCAGGTTCAGAGTCACAGGGCTCGACTCATCCTCCAGAATCACACACTTGACATCATGCAGTCGGTTACATAACGTGCAGTCTGTCAGTCTATAAATACACTCTGTGTTTCCATAATAACAGCCTGTGTAGCTGCTTTGGTCCAGTGTGGTTTAACATTTAACATCATGTCCACAGCGCCACCTAGCGGCACGCTCTGACACCGTCACTGTTTAAACAGGGTTAAGGAAAGTTAAAGGTGATTTTATTATTTTTAAAAATGGCCCTGCATCAGTAAAATATCCTCTGACTGTTAGGGTTATGAAATATAATAATTAACCTTTAGTCCAATTTGGTTCAAGTGAATTTAAACCATTTGAGAAAAGCATCAAAGCTGTCAGGGTCTGTGCAGCTTCGTGTTTCAGGCCTGAGGCCATAAGAGCATCAACGGGGCTCTTATATACAAGACAACCAAGACACAACACACTACATAAACTGCACTTACTAACATACATTTGACCTGTTGAATACACAGAAGAATACAGTGTTTTTGATGCTTTGCTAACGAGTGCACTGCAGTTTCTTAGAAATCCTACAACAGATGGCTCAGCTTTAGAAACATTTGACAATAATATATTCTTGGGAGAAATTGATAGTAAAAGGAAAAATGCTCAAATCAATCATCTTTGTAAACTGCATACATCAATATTTTGCACATCCTGTGCAAGATCTTCATATTATTGTACTGTTTTTCTTATTTTAGCTTATTCTATGTTATTTTATATTTCTTCACAATTTGTATTGCTACATTCTCTATTTTACATTTGTATTCTTGACTTGCTTTTTTACAGTACTTGCTTTTTAGTGGCTTTATTTTATATATCTGTATATATATTATATATATTTTTTTCTCTACTATGCTTATTTATGCACCAATACACCAAAGCAAATTCCTTGTATGGGTAAAGCTACTTGGCAATAAATCCGATTCTGAAGAAGTACTCATGTAGAATCAAGGGGCCCCAACAGCTACAGATATATTATGTTGTCTAGATTTAAAACATAAAGTTATGAACACTACAAATGAATCACTAGACAAGCTACTGTGCAAGCCTCAAGGTGACCTGCAGAAAAAACAAGAGGGAAAGTGAATTCATTGTAAAAAGTTATCTCCACTGAAACAACAAGCCAAGCAAGATTTTTTCATTTGGTTTCTCTTTCGTTCTGGTTAGACACCGGATGGAGGTAGGAAGCTGCAACCTAAAAAAAGAGCTGCAGACAAACATCCCCTTGTGACAGGAAATTTACAGCCATCTTTTCATCCAGCATTTAGTTTAACCTGCTGACTGATCACTTCATTTCGTAAGGTTCAGAACTCCAGGATGGTTCGCCTGAGTGATCGACAGTCCCTTTTACATCGCACCTTCATCTTCCTCCTTCTGACGCAGTCGTCTGCTGGTAATATACACGTGTGTGCGTTTAAAAGCAAAGGGCTTTTCATAATTTAAAAAAGTAATTAATCTGTAAAATGGCACAATATCCACATCTGTAACAGCAGGGAGTGGTGATGACATTTGAAGTCATTTTTGTGTGTTTGCTGCAGTTCTAAACCCTGATGCCTTTCATAGTCACGCTTCGACACACACAACCACAGTGTTAGTGGTGCAAGTCCCAGTTTTCTATTCGGCATCATTGAAAAATGATCTTTGCTGCACTTTGACCTTGATTTCAGAGTAAATTCTGACAATCAGTATTTTCATTCAAAAATCATCATTTCATGAATTCACACATATAACTGAAAAGTTTGACTTTCTCACGTTTTCTCATGCAAATCAACCTGTTTTACAGTTCAATCACGTGACTCTTGGAACCGAAATGCCTGTGGTTATACAGTAAAATATCTTTAAATATCCACTTTTGATGGTCTGTCAGTATGAATGCATAAACTGGCATGAAGAAATGAACAGCAGGTGCAGTTTAGAGCTGTGGTTTTTTTGCTTCTCTGTGGCTTTGCTTTAAAGAATCTTAATTTCCTGATAACAGCTCTGGTGTCTTCGTTCACACGCATGAAGCTGCTGCAAGGAAGCAAAGTCCACTGGTTGAGGCAGGAAGACATATCAAGTGACACCACAACAATAACTCTAGGACCAGTTCTCACCATCCAACCGTGTTTCTTAGAATTTATATTTATTTACCACAAATACAGTTTAAAGGAAGTGTAATTCTCCTCTGCAAATGTGTTTACTGACTGTGACAGACCCTGGTTGGCTTCCTGTTAGCTTTAGGGCACAAAAACACCAAATGAAAAACCATGAAAATCAGAGCCAGATTAACCCGGGCCCTGGGGCAAGAATAAGACGTGGATCTCTGTGCCATGTGTATATTAGTAAGTAATTATGAGTTAATTTGTGAAAACTTGGTTAAGCTCAAATTTATTTAGGACTATGTGCCAAGATGAACTGGTAATTAACATTAGCTATTTTTAGCCGTTAGCCTCTTCGCAATTGCGTAGCAAAGTGTTCAAAGATCATTGGGCATGAGAAACAACACGTTAATGTTATTGGCCACAGGAAGTGAAAAACAGTATTTTGGTTAGTGTGGACATTACACCAGAGTAGCTAAGATAAACCTTACGTCTCTGCGGTGCAACCACACGTTGACACAGTTTAAGTCTCAAACTAACTAGTTTCAACAGATTGTTTAGTGTGGGCTTTGCACCTGAACTTAAGAGAGAAGATATGTATAGCAGCTGCAACGGGCTGCTGATTATGTAATGATGCAGGTGTTTCCTTAAGACACTTGTCATTGAGGTTTATATTGTGCTTTTAATGGTGCAAAATAATTGCTATTAATCAAATTACCACAAACACCACATAGTGAACGCAGGGTTGCCAACTTTGGGTACCTGGCTGGAGTGAGATTTTGATGCCATGGCCCATGGCTTAATCACGCATATAACCTTATATCCTATCTCGTGCTCTCCGCTCCTCTCTGTCCCCAGAGATAGAGAGAAGTCAGCGGGCTGCAGGGCCTCTTCCTGTTGTTTCAGTTAGTGGCTTGTTCCTCGATGACTTCAGGCCTTGTACCTGTTACCATTATCCTTCCGGCGGGTCGGTCTCAGTCTCAATGATTCTGTTAAGCTGAGTACTGACAGTCTGTGTTTGTCCTGCTTGTCCTCTGTTTTCATTATGTGTTGTCAGATTAGTGAATATTTTACTTAATTTGCTTGTGTTTGATTTATTTGCAGCATTTTCCCCTTAAATGCTGCCTATCTGTTGTCAAGGTGGTGAAGCTGTTTTCTTCATTCGCTTGTGTTTTGTCTGCTTTGGTCTAAGTGTCGAGCTCTCTCGCCACCGTACATATCAGTAAAACAGCAGGATCAGAAAAGTTTCATTAATTCTGCTTTACCCACCTGTGTGTTTTACGGCATTATGACACAGACCGTTGTTTTGTTGTTGCTTTGATCGTACTGTACAAAGCATGCTCAGTTGTTTTACCGTATACAATATATTATAATATGTAATAGTATGATTTTGGAGATCTTAAAGTAAAACAAAGTTGAGTGGTGGACACGCAGTCTCGTAGTGCTGAAAAGACTTTTCACACACATTTGTTTCCTCACAGATCTGTCTCAAACCACTATAGTGGCAATAGTTGGTGATGATGTCGTCCTGCCATGTCACCTGCAGCCTGCTGAGGACACTTTTGGCAAGACAGTGGAGTGGTGGACGGACTTTAAATTCCTTGTGTGGCATGACGATCCGAAAGAGGTGTATGAAAAACACCCATCCTACACTGGAAGAACCTCGCTGTTCATCAACAAACTGAAGTATGGAGACTTTTCCCTGAAACTCACCAACGTGACAGCTTCTGATGCGGAAACATACAAATGTGTCTTTTCTACAAAGGGCGTAATCTCAGTTATTCAGCTTGATGTTTGTAAGTGGATATTTATGTTTCTAGTATTTGTTTGTTTATTTACATGCAACCAGCTTGAAATGCAGGGGCAGATGGATGGTGGCTGTTAGCTAAGAGTTACATTTGGCATTGATCTGTACAGTCGACTGACTAAATGTTTTTGGGTTTTTTGGGGCCAGCATTGCTCTCTGCTCCCCACACCACCCCCACCACCATTAACTGTGACTTTCACAGCTGAGATTATGGATCTGATTCAGTCCAGGTATCTCATTTGGACCCTCAAGTCACAAGAAAGGACGTATTTGATATAAAAGTCCCAGGAACAATTCCTACAGAGGCATCACTTAAATTCCACTAACTCACAAATAGTGATGGTACAGTTAACCAGAATATAATGTTAATGTATGACAGCACAGGAGTATCAGACAGGAGGTAACATTAACCAAGCCTAAATGTTTCAAGACAGTCGCTGGAGTTTCTGATCTCTCTCATCATCAGGTGCCGTCTCCTCGCGTGTCATAGTGGCTATTGAAGGAACCGACACTGGAGTGAATTTACATTGTAAATCTGAAGGCTGGGATCCAAAGCCTGAGATGTTGTGGCTGGACGGTAAGGGAAACCTCCTCCCTGCTGGATCTACAAAGGCAGTCAGAGGTCCTGATGAGCTCTATACTGTCAGCAGCAGGCTTATGGTGGAGAAGAGCAGCGGCGACACCTTCACTTGTAGAATCCGACAGAAGAAAACCAACCAGACCAGAGAGACACAGATCCGCATTCCAGGTTTATAAATTCATTACATGCTCACTTTGTTAACTTTATACATCTGAGGTATATTTCTATAGAAATATCATGCTGCGTTGTGTTTTGTTATTTCAGCCGATTTCATCTTGGTCTCGACTGGTGGTCTCTCAACTTGTTGTTGGATCATTATAACGGAAGCTGTCATCGTCATCGTCACTTTAATAGTTCTTGTTCTGTGCTGCTGCATGTGTAAACGGATACAACGCTAACTTTACTTTTCATCTGCAATGGGCCACAGCAGCCTAGAGGGGGGGGGGAATAAACAGACACACAAACCACGCTGTCCCGACAGAGCCGGCTCACGCCGGAAGGTCGGGTGCCGGGTTTAAAAGGGACCATAATGATCAGCATGGACCAGCACCCTCCCAAAGGTCAGGTTGCGGCCCTACGCAGAACTACAAAGTGTTTTACATTTCAGTTTGTGTACAAATTAAACAAACAAGATACAACATGTTAATAAGAAGTGCTAGAAGGCTAAAATCATATTCAGTTGTCCCTTTTTGTGGTGTTTTTTAAATGTAGTGTTAATAGTTTTTCATTATAAAGAAGAAAAAAGGAAATATCAGAGATGCTTCTTACAGTGTCACAACACAGGGAACAAGAATTACACTCTCTGCTTTTTCTCACCTTTGTGTTTCTGACTGGTCTCCCTCAGTTAACTTCAGATCAGTTTGGTTTTGGACTGAACGTCTTTGTGTCCTTCTTGTTAAGATCACACTTTCCTTTTCCCACTGCAACAAGCTGCTCTTTGTTTCTTCCTGTCAGAAACACATTTCGGTCATTGTTTCATCCTTGTGAGTAAAGACGCTTTCACAAAAGCCTGTGTCTAGTTTTTCACTCCATAACTTCGTGAAATACTGTAAGTCTGTTTTTGTACGTTTACCATTGAAAGAGGCATAGATATAATAAGAACTTTAAAATAAGGTAAATTAAAATGAAGCGTCCAAAATACCTTTCAAACAATGCCACAAGCCTGTGCCCTTCAAAAGAGAAACAAACATTAGGCAACACTAATAAATCAGAGTGAAAGGAACATCACATATAAATATGTGTATGATAATTCAGAATATTATTCTGAATGTTAACATATCTGTATATGTGATTTATATGCTGCCCATGAATCCTGATTCATTTTGGAAGATCCAGTAATTCCATTTGACGGTGAGCCTCCCAGCTGGGGTCTGGAATCTAATGCAACTATACTTTATATCATGTATTATTAGTTTATTGTAATTGATTTTTCCAATTCATTCAATCAAGATTTTCAATTTAATCTTGTGAAAATATGATGCTGTCATGCAGCCTGTTGGCTCATGTTATCATCGTATCATATGTTATTCAAGGTAACATAAAATATAAAACAAAATGTATTTGTCATAAATATGTATTTAGAATGATAAAGACGTGTTTATTATTATATAAATTATAATATGTAGTTATATTATATCTTGCTCGTCCTTCTCTTCACACATTTTCACCAATAGTTTACTTTAATAATGACAGACATATACATACATACCTTTGGGATTTTTAATTTCCTATTCAATTTCCGCCTAAAATTCATGTGTGTTTAAGTGTACACATTTCAAAGATGGACAAAGGTATTGATGAAATCTTTGCTTTATTGTGTTTAATAACTGTCTGTGAACATCCAGTCCAGATTTGGTGACATTCTGATCATTATTTCCAGAAATACATGTGATAAGGCAGACGCTGTCCCTTTTGGAGAAGCCTACATTTTCACTATTTTCAATTTTGGGGAGGATCCAAACATCCACCAAATAAACTCATTTTGCAGTAAAATATTTTTATACAACCATCCATTTAAAAAACTAGACACATTAAAGTTATGAAAAAACACTTTGTTCTGCCTCGGGTAGGGGCATCTCAACTTTTAGGAGCCTCCTTCTGCTTCCATCTTGTCTTGGTCTTTTAAAAATAACAGAAGAAGAAAAACTGTGATGCTTCGACAGAGAACCTGAGATTCACTTTCCGTCTCTCCGCTGACCAGCTGAGTGAGCAGCTGAGTACAGGTGAGTATAAAACCCAGTTTTCAGCAACAGGAAAACAGATCTACAGTCTAAAAGCTTTAAAACAACATCAGGGGAAAAACTCTCTGCAGTCAGACTGCAGGAATTCTGTTGGTTTGAATCTCAATCAACATAACAAATGTATTTACAATGATTTCAGCACTGGCTCTACTTTTTCAACACTGATTTCTCAACACTGACGCCGGGCGTTGGACCGGGAGTTCAGCAAAGTGTGTGTCAGTACCTGTGTCCAGTGGAAAACAGCATGTGTGTGTTCATCTGTCAGTGGAACCCCGTAGTAGCAATCCTGCTACAACACTAAAATAAATATCAACATAAAATAGTTGAAAAATAAGAGCCATGAGTAAATCTGTACCCTCAGATTCATAATCTGTGCGCTCAGAGGTTGGTTTTGGAGTGAGAAGCACAATATAACATTAACTCTACCCTTAAATCTAGATACTTTGGGTTTAGCCTACTTGGCGGATGCGGTCGCCGTCGAAATGCTCCATTCCTTGTTCCTCTGAAGAAAGAAGTTCACTCCTTCTTCTTCGGTACATAAACCGTGCGCATGGATTTGGAAACCCAGAGTACAGATTTACACATGGCTCTTTTTTTATGGCTGAAATCACAAATTAAAGTTAAACATTTGCCTCAAAAGACCTCAGTGGTTAGAGATCAATTAGCTGCACAGTGTTCAGTCATTCACCGGTGGTCAGTAGCTGCAGGATGTACATGTTGTAAATGGCTTCCTCCTCCTTCTTCTTTGAGATTGCTAATGTCAGCTGTCAACGTCCATCGAATCATCCTGTTGTGACCTGCTATCCTGTCCTTGAGGTTCATCTATCACTTTTTGCTCCATGTTAGCTGCTGCTTCGACCTCCATCGGATACTCAGTTTGTTCTTCCAGACACTCTTTTGGCTTTTTGGAAGTCTTCTCTGTCTGCACTCTGCCTTCTTCCTGACGCTTCCTCTTCCTGACTGTCTGCTGCTGATCCTCGTGGAGCTCATTCTCTTGTTCACGTTGTCGTTTTTCTCTTCTCTTGACCTTTCTCTGAGTTTGAGGTCTTCTGTCAATCTCTGTTGGCTCCACCTGTGATACTTCCTGACACCCAACTTCTCTCTCTGCGGGACCCTTGAAGTATTCCTGTGGCTGCTCTCTGGTTTCTTCCTTTACGTCTGGTTGTTGCGCGGCCGGCAGCTGTCTTTGTTTCTCTATCTCCTTGGACTTCTTCTGAGGTTCATCAGCTCCTTTGTCAGTCTCCAGCCCCTCTTTCTGTCTTTCTTTACACTCTTTAGACTCTACCTTTACCCTCTTGGTGGATCGCTCTGGCTGCTGTCTGGTTTCTTCTTCCTGTTGTTTCTCCGTCTGGAGCTCTTGCTTTCTTCTCTCTGCTGTTTCCTGGTGTGTTTGGAGTTCTGGCCTCTCTGTAACTTCCCTACTGACTGATGGAGCTTTATTCTCTCTCTCATACCTCTTTTCCTCTGTTTCCTCCAATTTCTCATTCATTTGCTCCCTTTGGTTCTCTGCTGTCCTTTCTGTCATTCTTGTAACGTGACTCTGGTTTCCCTCCAGATCTTTTACTTTCTTGTCCTCATGTTCTGCCTCTTGTTTTCTGTCATCTAAAACATGCTGGTTGCCATCTCCTTTCTGTGTTTTGAGCTCTAACCTCTGTTTATCCATCTTTATTTTTTCTTCACTCTCTGACTGAGGTTTGTTCTCCACCTTCTCTTTCTCTGTTTCCTCCAATTTCTCATTCATTTGCTCCCTTTGGTTCTCTGCTGTCCTTTCTGTCGTTCTTTTAACATCTTGTAACGTCTTACTCCCGTTCTGGTTTTTAACTTCTGAAAGATGTTGGTTGCCATTTCCTTTCTGTAGTTTGAGCTCTATCTTGTCTTTCTCTCTCTCTTTGCTTCTCTGTATCTCTGATTGGAGCTTCCTCTCGTTCTCCACCCTCCATCTTTCTACCTCCTTTTGCATTCCTCCTCTCAGGGTCTCCTGTTGCTTCTTCTGTCTCGTCGATCCAGAACCTCCGTTTCCTGCTTGCTCCTGCTTATTCTCTTTCTTTCCTTTAATTTTTGCCTCTTTCTTGTCCACATCAGTCATTGGCTCTTGTCGTGTCTCTTCTTCTTTTTGTACCTCACGGTCAGTGTGGAGATCTTGCGGCTGCTCTCTTTGTCCTCCTGCAACCGGTACCATTGGAAGTCCTGAATCTTCCTTTACTGGATTCGTCAGCGGCTCTTCTTCACCGTTGTCCCGATCACAGTTTACTTGTCTTCCTACCTCGTCCTGCTTTTGGTGTGTTTCTCCTTCTGTTGGAATCAGAGGTACTTTTTCATTCTTTACAGATGTTCTTTCCCTTTCCGTGTCCCTTGTTGGCTCTGGTTCTGTCACGAGCTGATCTCGGTGTGTTTCTCTTTCAGCCACAAACTGAGGATGTTCGCTTTGAGGTTCCATCGTCTCCTCTCCTCTGTTGTCCACATTATTCTCTTCTTCTTGACGTCCTGCCATGAGTGGTACACTTTCTCCTTCTTCTTCCATCATGACCTGGAGTCCTGTCTCATCACTTTTAGATGCGACCGTCTTTTCTTCCTCGGGCTGTTCAGCTCCATCCTCGTGGCTCCTCTTCTTGTTTCCTGTGTGGAGAAGCAGGAGAAACTGGTGAAGTGTGTGAAGAAATGTTAGTGTTGCCTTTTGTAATGGCATGAAACTGAAGAAACCTAAAAATTACAAGACTGAAAATTATTTTATAAAAATGACAGTGTTATGAAAAGTATTACAGACTATCAACCCGTTCCAAAATAACCCAAAATAAAATTCTATTCTGACATATTCGTTTATAAGATTCCACAAATACTAAACTTTAAAAGAATACAACTCAAAAATCAGTAAAACGTAAAATAAATGACTTACTGAATTTCTTTTGTCTCCATTTCCACACAACCAAGACAACTGCAGGAATACACACCAAAGCAGCACAGCCAATAACTGATCCAATAATAATGTGTGAACTACCAGCAGTACCAGCAGTACTGGAGACCATGAAGAAATGATCTGAAAAGGCAAAACACAGAACATGTTGATCATATTAACTATTTAGAGTGATCACATCATTAACACATAAACACCAACTCCGGGCTAAATGCACACAATCATAGGCAGAAGAAATCTGGCAAAGGTCAAAACTGAGAACTCATAGTTTACGTACATATTGAAACAGGAAGATACAGAGGTGTGATTCAAGATGAAAGACTCTGTGAATATTGTGAGCTAAATGTGGAGAATGAAATACATTACATTTCATACTTTATATGTCCTTTATATCACGATTTACCACAAATATTTAAGTTTTTTTAAGTTTAAAACAGTTCCTGATTTGGAGCTTTCATTGAATACCTTTTTGATCATGTTTTTGCATTTGCTGAACTTCTCTCTCAAGCCTGGGACAGGATAAATCCCTCAGGCTCTTGTGTCTTTTTGTCATGTGTCACCTGTTGTACTTCCATTGAGGGTTATATCCTGGAGCGTTACGTGTGAGAGGTTTATGTTGATGTCTGGAAGATGTTTGTGCTTATATGTTGATGTTGTTGATGAACTGTGCTGTTAGATGATGGAGTGACAGGTTTGTGGGTAGTTAATATGTCTGATTAATCCCATGATGGAGGGGTTATGTTGTCTTTCATTCATATAAATGATGTTTACCTGGAACATGGATGTGGGTCTCTCTGGTCTGGTTGATGTTGTTCTGCTGGACTCTGCAGGTGAAGTTGTTGCCGTGTCTCTTCTCCACAGTCACTCTGCTGCTGACAGTGTAGAGGTCACCAGGACCTCTGACTGTCTCTGCAGGTCCAACAGAGAGGGGGTTTCCGACACCATCCAGCCAGAACACCTCCGGCTCTGGATACCAGCCTTCAGACTCACACTGTAGAACCACTCCACTGCTGGTTTTGTTCTTCTGGACAACAGGTGAGGACGCGGCTCCTAAAGACGAGAGGCTTTAGAAGTTTCTACACAGTGTGGTTGCCTTCTCTGTGGTAACCTGCTAATGTTAGCGTGCCTGGCTAACTAGCTTACTACCTACAGTTCTGTGGCAACCTTCTCCTCTGGCCAAAGGTAGTGTAATATTACCTAACCTATTCATACACTTATTTTGTGGGTTACAGGTGACATTTAGTGATGTTCTGTCTCATACTGGATCTTTGGGTCTTGTTTCATGTAAGAGCAAAATTTATCATTGTGAGTGTTATGTAGTGTTTTGTGTTTTATGGTATTTTATTATTATCCTGTGTGACAGTTTCATCTGGCGTAAGATACACTGGTATTTATGGTAGATTTGGTTTTAACAGTTTGCCCTGCGTCCTTCAAGGGGCGACAGGAGAAAAGTCTGTCCTGTATTGATGCTTGGATTTGATGTTTGTTAGCGTGAGACACAGAGGCTTAGGCCAAGGTCCGACAGTAGTATGTCTCCCATGCCTGGTTGTTTTCACGCTGTTATAAATATGTGACTGTTTCTGCACTTCGGGGTCATCGCACACAGCTCGGTGAATGATCTCTGTCCTTTCAGCTGAAATAGACTGACTCTGTTCGCTCCTTACTTACCTGTTACTTATTCACTTTTACTCCTGTTTGTTGCTCTTTATTCTTTTGCTTGATTAAATCTACAAAAGACAACCATTTGTTGAATCATCATTTTATTTGTTCACTTCTCCACAAGGGAAATCAGAATTTCCACCACATTTTACTGTTACACAAAGGGAGGCGGGGGGTTTGAAACTGGTCTGAAACACTGCGAGGCGCTTCTTCGTTGTGAAGTTCACTGAGTCCGACACACTCTGTGGGGTTGTAGCAGAGGTGGAGTTACCTAGATTTTGTTTACTTTCAAGTCTAACATTTCCTATTAATAATATTATCAAACAAGATTTATTATCCTGAAATTTGAAAACCAGCGTAAATCTGTCAACAAGACATGCCTGCACACGGGTCACAGCAAGTGAATCAGTGGTCCTCTGTGTGGGAGGCTAAATCTTTCCCCATTAGGCTTTTCACACCACACTATAACAGAGAGCTGCAGGACTGAGTCCTGAAACCCTGAAGTGAGTTAGCATGTTAGCTCTTCCTATTGCCTCGTCTGGAAGTCAGTGGGTTCCTTGAATGTGTTTTGGTTCGATGCCTGAAAAAAGTCTGTGGTTAACACAAGCGGTTTGTTCTGAGACATAAAACATGTCAGTAAATACTCCACTCGTGAGTTTTGAAGCTTTTATGTATCTTTAAAAAAGGCGGTTGCTAACAAGCGGCTAAATGAGACTACAGAGGTTGTCGGGGACGTTAAACGTCGTCACACC
>LKNJ01003308.1:0-46469 GCA_002120245.1 Maccullochella peelii
TGCTCTTCTGCATGTGTGTAACTGTGATCAAACATATGTATAAGGTCCAGACTTTGAAAAAAGCCCGAGTGTATTGCTGCTAGTGGTGTGTGTGTGTACGAGCTAAGCTCTGCTATCGGTCAAACACGCAGAGAAAAGAGATCCTAGGTTTTAGTAATTCATGAAGTGGCGGATGCTGCATGCCCCGACGTGCGGGAGGTGCTTCATCGCTGCTTGCAGCTTTAATTTAGATAAATAATTGTTCTATTAAATGTCATTGTAGCGCCACAAGAAGTAATCTGATGTGACTACACATTGTCCACATTTGTCCTGCAAGAACTGCAGCTCTCTGCCCCTTTCTATATTTGTGTTTTCAGGTGGATTAGTAATTTGAAAAAGGTCTCAAGTGGCTCTCCCCTCTAAATCTAACTCTCTAAAGCTAACTCTAACTGGCCACAAGATAGAGCCAGAGAACCGTTGTTCAATGATGCTGAAGTGAAGCAGTCTGCTTTGGATTACTAAATTATTTGATAAAATGTCCCTAAGAAACCCAGATGAGGTTTAGTATTAGACATGATTTAATTCCAAACCTATACTGTAGGTGGGAAATTAAACTAGTCATTGAGATGTCTATGAAGACGTTCCCATTTTGTGCTTCTCATGTATTGGCAGAGGTAACCGTGGGTTTCTCTAAAAGATAATTAACCAGTGATGTTTAAAATAACTTATCTTTGTTTTGAAGGTATTTCCAGTCCCCTGCACGCTAAAAAAATAGGATAGGAAACAGTCAAACATGGGAAACAGTTTAAAAATCTTTTTTATCATGCAATGAACGCAATGTTTTTTTAATCCAGATGATTAGAAAAGTCTTTGGGGATTCTGAAAAGAGTGTTTTTAAATGACCATCTGGGTTTTCAAACATTGCCAGTTAAACTAGTCTTCAGCCTCAACCAACACTGACTCAAGTGATGTCACTTGAGTCAATTTATCAACTTTTGTGCAACTCCCTCTGGAGCCACAAAAGGCTTTATACAACTGTTTTCACATATCCAGTAGTACTCCCCAACACCTGTAAACAGACTTAGATGTGTAACATTGTTGGAGTTCCCCTTTGCAACTTTAAAATCATTATGCCTTGTGGCCGTGATTTTTATATATATTTCATTTCTTAGTTAAATATGCATAGGTTTTGGTGAATCCCTTTGCAGCTAAGTGGTCTGTGCATTAGAAAATCAAAGATTACATTATTACAAAGAGTTACCAATTTTCAGCTAGAAATGCCAAATTGCCTACCTTAGTATAAGCCTCCAACCTTTTTTAAAATCAGTCATCATACCATTTCACCTTATATGCCCTTATTACCCAAATTATTTGACAACATAAAATTGCCTCATGTAATTTGAAGTGCAGCAGACAGTAGAGGGCAGCAGCAGTAAAGCTAAAGCTTTGCAGACCTCCAGCTTGACAGAGATCTGGTTACTGGACAGCTGTCTTATGCATTGGTAATCACATATTCACATACTGTATGACAAATAGACTCTATGTAACACGGTAAAACTATAATTCATTCAGTTTTTAAACTCATGAGAGTCAAACTGATTTCTGGCACAGAGGCACAGAGGTGTCAAGTAACTGATCGTATTGTTATGTCCATTTGTCCTCATATGCTCTTCCTTTGTGTTCACATACAGTATCACGTCATTTATGAACCAGTTATGGACTGCCACACAGATTCATCGGTCACAAAATAGTAGACTGAGTATATTTATTTCTAAATTTTATGTCACATACTGAGTACTGGCATAGTTTGAGTGACAGATGCAAGATGCCTGAGTGAGTTATTTCATCTTGTCTTGACGAGTGACAGAGTGACACCCTTTGGTGTGGTGCATTTTGTAAAATGCTGTGACAGCTCCATCTCTCAATTGTTGGCTTCTCCAGTCGCCTCTGTGGCATAATAGACCTGTCATCAGCAGCGTCCTCCACTAGACAGCAGTTTATCAAAAATCTCCATCCTTTTTTTTCTCTTTCTTTTTTTGCAAGTGCAGATAAGGAATGTCAAATGTGCTGTTTTCAATACCACAGTGCCAGATTGGATACAGATAAATGTTTGACCTCCTTAGGCACTGTATTCGGTTTTCTGTATAGATTGATGTGCTCTCTTGGCTCTTGCTCACTGCAAAAATCTCTATCTTAATCTTTGCAAAAATCTTATTTTCTTCAGTGGGGCGAAATTATTTCACCCATTTCCACAACAAATTATGTTGCTTGAAATGTTTGCTAGAATCAAATGTCATTCCTCCTAATTTTATTTGTTACTCTGTTCTTTTCTTACAGTCATTGTTAATTCTCAAAGCAAACACATTTCTATTGGAAATAGGTGAAATAGTCTGAATCCACTTGCAGATGTTTTCATTCCTTTTAAGACTTATAGACTCCAGCAGGGCCATAGCTGTTTGTTATTGAGAGCACTGAGGTCATGGTATTTATCTAGGACTTTGGGCATTTTAGCATCCTGGTAAGTGTTAGTTTACATTACACATTGTGGTTATTTTATGGGCTGATTCCAGTGTTTGTAGACTCTTGTATTCCTTGCATTGTCGAAAAAGTGTTGAGACAGCATTAAGACCATGATGTGGGGAGATAAAAGTTTGAGAAAATATAACTGAGCAGTTAACTAAATAAACAAAATATGAAAAAGCCAAATCATTTAGAATCTTGACTTAACTGGACTCATGATCTCAGTATTTCTATAATCATGGGTATAGCCTCTGACTGGTTCTGAATAAGGTGTGGTTCTGAATAAGGTACAGTGGGGATTGATTAAAAAACAATGAAATTTTGTGATTATGTAGCAGCCAGTGCCCTGACAGTAATGACATTCGGATCTATTTCATTTCCTACCCCAGGTTGTCCTCAGCTTCCTCTTTACCTAGAAAGCTGTCTGCTGCAATGATCAGAGAGAGTTTGTGGAGAAGCAGAACCTTCTCATTGTGTCTGCCTGCATGTATACTTTGTTTATACAGAAATACACACATTTCTATTTCTGAGTTTGTGCCCTCTGACCAGTGCAGCTGCACCTCTTCAGCACAAGTAGCTATAATTTCCTTTTTTTCTCCAATTTAAATTTGTTTTTTGGCATGGCATGAAAATAGACTTATGTTGCCAAGGCATATAAGGAGAAAATAGTGGATTGAAATGAAGAAAGCAAGGGAAATTAGAAAACAAAGCAGTTATATTAGAAAATAATTTAAAAGAACATTAAAAAAGATTTGTATGTATCTTGGGTATCCTAACATCTTCTGTAATGTTCCTAAGATGTCCATCCAGTCTGATTATACAAATACATGTCATGTCAGAAGTTCCATGTAGGGTAATTTTATACATTACACATATTATACATGTCATTAAAGACCGCTTCATGTATGTGTGCAGGTTATTTGTTATCTGTCTGTGATGCCATGTGGCAGCAGGTAATGATCGGAGCTGCTAGTCTTGCAGTGTTTCTGTTTAAGCCCAACAGTGAGTTTTTATCACCTGTCAGGGTCATAAAGCCTGAAAATGTTTTACTATTTTTTGTTATTATATATTTAACTAACCTTTATGGATAAAACTAACAATAAACTGACAATAAACAAGGTATAGGCTCAGTGAAACCAATCACAGGCAGGTAGCGATCCAGTATGTTCTTGAAGTTACAGAGAGGTGTGAGTGGTTTGATTTTTAGGTGACACTGTATTTTATTCCGTGAGACCTCTGCATGAGCAGCAAAGATAGTCTTTTCTAGACCTGTTCTGGTTCGGGGGTTCCTGGAGCATTAAAACAGTCACTGGAGCGTGTTAAATATGGAGTGGCAGAGCAGCAAAGATGAGATATAAGATTGTAATTCTCCAACAACATTGTATCGGTACCAGTGGTTATTATATCGCTCAACGGGGAGACCAACCAACTTTACCATATAGAAAGCAGTTGTAAGTGTATTACCAGTGATGAACCCAAGGGCAGGGTGGTGAATTTAATCTAGGGGCCTCAGAGGGGAGGTAGCAGCATGTCCATATTTAAAATCCCCATAATCCAGAACTGAGAGAAAAACTGGTGCAACAAGATTATTTTTACAAGACAGAGGGAAGCTGCTGCTGTTTCTGTACAATAGGCCATGCACAGTTTACCAACAAGGTTTTCTACATTATATTTAAATTCTAATTTTTTATCAAGCCAGATATTTAGATTCTGTGACCCTTTTGATAGTGGAGAAATGCATATTATTGTCATATATATCTCTGGATCTGGACAATGGCATAAAATGTGTTTTATTTTGTCATTACGTACTAATTTAAGGTTGGTAAGGGCATCTTAATGATGTTAAAATGTAAAAATGCAGTGCATTAAACCTGCATTAATTGTTTTTTGGCCACTTTGGGGCAGAAGAACACACCTAATCACCTAATAAAGCCAAGGCTACTATAATCAATATTTTTATAGCAGTGGATCAAATGACTATGTGTAATGTGAAAGGGGTCACTTGTAGTGACAAACCAACAGAAAATTATCACCTGACTCTACATTTCCCCTCAACTCCATGGAACATTATAGCATTTTTCAGCTCATCAGTTTCATTTTTTCACCCATAAACTTTCATTGTTTCACGGACAAAATTAGTGACCTCCGCAGGTGGTTTGAGGATCCATCTTGAATGCTTCTTGGATGCATTTACACTTAGCTTTATTGAGATTGGCTAGCTAATCAATCCGGCCAAGACAACAATGTTTTAAATATTTTGGACACATGCAGAGGGAATGTGTCTCTGTAATAATGATAATGCTAATAATAAGTATTTTTTTTACATCTATTTTGTTGTTGATGTGTGTCTATAAAACAGACAGAGAAATAGACAAATACATTCTCAGTCACTGTATGTCAATATGTGCGCTCAGACATGTGCAAAGAGGCAATGTGTGTAGTTGTGTGTGTTGGGGGGGTGTTTTCAGAGACCCTTGACGCTCTCTCTCTCTCTCCCTCTTTATCTCCATATCTCTCCACCCCTCTCTGTCTGTCTCTCTCTGTTTTTCTCCCCACCCCGCTCTCATTCCATCAGGTCCTCACAACACACACACCACAGCCTCCAAACGCTTCATCTTCTCCACCAGAGCGAGAGGATCAGAGAGAGGGAGACTAGAAGTGACGGGAGAACAACAGCAGCATCACTGACAAGCATCTCCCTCGCTGTGGGAAAGAGGGAGAAAAAAAGAGAGAGAGGTGGGGCGAGGAGAAGTGGAAAGAGTGAGGAGAAAGGAAAAGAGGAGAGAGAGAAAGAGCGCAAAACAGTGAGAGAAATAAGTTTTCAGTTGGAGGGAGGACAAGCGAGGGAGAGTTTGGAGTGAGAGCGTGGTGGGTAGCAGTGGGGGGATTGGGAGCTTCATTTTCCCTTTTATTGGCTGTGAGCGCCGCCTGCCTCCTCTCTTCTCCTTCTCCCCTTCTCCTCCTCGTCTTCTTCCTCCTCTCTGCTCCTCTTCTCATCCCGACTCTCCTCTCCCAGCTCCCGCCGTGGGGTCTCAGCTCTCCGTCTCCCTCCCCCCCTCCCTCGCTCCCTACCTCCCTCGGGCCCTGCTGGGAGCCTCCGGGCTGCTGCGCCGCAGGAGGATGTCTTGCAGGGAGTCTCCGCCGCCGCCCTCGCCACCTCCACCTCCGCAGCTGCTGGGAGTGCGGAGAGGAGAGGTGGAGTGCGAGGATCGTCCGGAGCGCACTGAGCCGCTGTCGGACGCCGAGAGGGAGATCATCCAGGACACGTGGGGGCACGTCTACAAGAACTGCGAGGACGTGGGGGTGTCTGTGCTCATAAGGTGAGTTTTGGATGTAGATGCTTTATTCTCAAAATGAATCCTGGCACTTTCTATTAATTCCCTGTGATCCATATTAAATATGCATTACGCTTAAGCATAGTCTTTACTTACTATAGTCGTTTTGAATTATTCTGAAGTTCTCCCCAGATTTTTGTCCTTACATGCACCACACCAAGCTCTCACCTAACCTCAGCCATCTGTAACCTCAACCTCAACATAATCATTTCCAAGTTTACACCTACTTCATCTCAAGGATCCTACCTAAACATGGACAGTTTTACTCCAGTTAGTTGGACAATCGCAGCAATTCTGGCCATGACCCTGCTGTGACCATTAATTATGCGCCAAACACAAACCCAGGGTGATGATTTGCAACTCAGAACATCTGTTATTGTTATTGTTATTGTTGTATCAAGATGCACATTATGAAAATGTTTGGAATTGTATTTATGTATAAAGTCCCCATAAATGCATAAAGATCAGCTGAAAATCTTGTTTTTGTTGACCAAAGAAAGAGATAGTTCTCGTGTACAGTAATTCATGTGTCTTAGCATTAAGATGGGTCAGCAACAGATACTAACACATTATGTAGAAAACCCAGTGACAACGATAATGGAGGCTGTATTTTACATAGGCCACACACACACACACACACACCATGTTCTGCACCCATTCCCTCAACTTCTCACCAATAACTGAGCTGTGACAAGTGTAGGGAAGAAAGGAACATCACATTCCTCTCTCATTAAGATGCTGAAGAAATACTCTGTAGTCCACTTCTCCTCGCACTACAGGATGACAAGATACCTAATGTCTTTGAGATTGCGAATACGTTGAATTTATCTTGGGTAAAATTAATGTGTAATGTATACGTGATAGTGTATGCCTCATACATTTCCATCTTTGGATATACTGTAAGCACCTTGTTCTTATATTATTCACGGCTCTTGCTCAACCATTGCTACTGTCTTCTTCTGGTGTGAAAACATATCCATAACCATAAAATCAAACATTTCTTTCCAAGAGCCTAATCTTCAACAGGCAGTAATTCTCTGTGAAGCTTCACTGCAAAGTGTTGCAGACCAACTGGATGTAACACGGCTCAACTGTGTTTTTCCTGCTTCTTTTCATGTTTTTTTATATCAAAGAAGAAAGACTTGATTCCTTTGAATGTCCCCAGCTAAACTGTCTCAGTGTTACACTAAGAAAGCTCTTAAGGGCTTGTTAAAATGGACAGCGAGTTGTAGCCAAGGAGACTGATGTGAGTGAGACAAACTGATTTTGGGTTTGGGGTGACGAGAACCCCTGAGGGGGAGAGTAGGGGCAGAGAGCATCTTTTGTGCCTGTGTGTGTGTGTGTCTTGTGCTCTTATCTGTGGATGACAGCAACAAGCTTTGGCACTTAAATGTCTCCCTCTATGCTTCACTATCTGTCTTCTCCTCTGCCATTCCTTTCAAATTTCTTATATATATATATATCTCCCTAATTTGGCATATTTTCTCCTAAATGATGAAAAGATGGCTTCCTCTCAAATCTCAAAATCAAAATCAATTATGTTAAAGCTGCCAAGCACATTACATATCCAGGAATTAGTTTTGCTGGCTCTGGTGTAGATACATGTTTCTTCTCATAGCTAAGGACCAACAGAACACACATAATATATCAACAGGGTTCAAGACCGTCAATGACAGAATATGCACAACTAGAACTGCAACTATTGATTATTTTCATTACGGATTCAATCATACTCAACACCATTCACAATTACCAAACCAGGAACAGCTTCATTCCTGCATTTTCAAGAATTCATTATATCTAGCAGAGGGCCTAGAATCTGAAATTCAATCCCCACTCATTTTGAAAACCTTTGCCCAGAGATTTTTTAAAAAGGTGTTAAAGGAATAATTACACATTTTGGTAAACTTGCTTATTCACATTCTTGCTGAGAATGAGACAAGAAGATAGATACCACTCATATCTGTATAGTAAATATGAAGCAGCAGCCAGTTAGCTTAGCTTAGCATAAAGACTGGAAACAAGGGGAAATGGCTAGCCTGGCTCAAAGGTAACAAAATCCATCTACCAGCACCTCTAAAGTTCACTACTTAACATGTTATATGGTGTTTATTTAATCTATATAAAGACTGATCAAACTGGTCAAAACACAATGTGGGGACTATTTCTTGGCTTAGAGCAGTAACATCCTGGACTCTCTCTTCTCGCCTTCAGATTGCTTTTGTCTGACCAGCCCTATAAAACCCAAAGATATTCAGTTTACACTCATATAAAACAGAAAATCTGCTAATCGTATTGCTTCAAGTATCAGTGAGTGTTGCTTGATAAAAGACTTATATGCTAAATAAATTATGAAAATTGTTGTCGTAATTTTCTGTCATTCTATACATTCTATATACTAATCGATTCAACTGATTGTTTCAGCACTTTGCGCTTCATTTTCATTATTCTATGTCTGTGTGATGCACAAGGAGTGTGATTATCAACAGTTGGCTGGCAGTTACTTAACATAACCTACGGCTGACACTGGGTCAAAGTCATGCACGGTTGAAATCAGTGCACAGCATCCCCCATGGGAACGTGGATTTGCATTTTCATGTCAATCCATGTGCCTGAATGCATGGAGAGAATAGACAGTGACAATAGCCTCAGTTGATCTCACCAATGCGTACAAATGCAATTGCACCAAAGAGTGAGAGCCCCCCAGGCGTTAGCAGAACAGTACATATGGCAGCTTTGTGAATACAATCAAACCCTGCATACTTTGACTCCAATGGTGCTGTTGTAGTGACAGTGCTGATGGGAGGATTCAAGCACATTTTCACCAAGCAGAAGACAATTAAGTGTCACAATGAAACATAATTTTGAGACACTTTCACTTGATTCATTTGAGGCATTTCTTGATGTATTTATAAGAGGACGTTGGAGCAGGACACACACATGGGATTGGTTTACTGTAAATGCTTTGTGGTATCTGTTCGGTATCGGTAATCAGCAATGATACACTTACATTGCACAGAGCAAGGCCATTATTTCCAATAGAGAGCACGACTGCACGTACCATAGTGACGCGTACTGCTCTGGTTTTCCACTAGGCTTAGCGGTCCAGAGTTCAAACAAATTGAACTTGTAACTCAAATGTGCTGAAGTTACAATGGTGAAATTTTTGCTATAAAAAAATGGAGACGAAATTAATTTTGTGTGTCTGAATTTGTGAAATCCCTGTTAAGCAGGAAGCATTTTTTTAAATGTAAGAAAGTAACAAATACATTAACAGTAACATACACAGTATAGATTCAATATAAAAACACAACATATAGATATAACATGTAGAGAAAATGAGGAAAGCCAGACTAAGAGTCTACGGCCATGCTAGTGGCTCTGTCAGGCTGCACAACAGTGTTTTGAGCTAAATGCTAACATGCTAACACTGACAATTTTAACACCCTGATATTCACCATCTTAGGGGAATCTACTGGGAATGTCATTTGTTTTGCAGGTATTTACTTATAAACCAAAGGAAATTCGTGATGGTGCTTCTTGAAAAGTCAGAGGATCAATAAAGTTATTACAATTCATCCTCTGGGGACCATGAATATCTGAACCACATTTAATGGCAATAACATCCAGTAGTTGTCAAGATATTTCACTCAAAACCAAGCATGTTAACCTACTGGTGGACAAGACGTCCTTGAAGTTCCGGCAGTGAGGCTCAAGGTTGTTCATGGTACTCCAAAGAATTATAAAAACCCTTCCAGTCTAATCAAAGTGGGATTAACAAGTCCCACTAATGATGCTGCGTTAGCTTTGATGACTTCATTTAAATGCAGAGACAGGTGCAAGAAAGTGCTCAGAGCTCTCCAAAGTACTAAACACCAGTGCTCCTCTCACACAGGGACAAAATGTTTCTCACCATACCTCCAATGTAGAACTACAGTTCTGAAAGATATTAATGATCAGGTAGTCACTGTGGCTCCCCATATTTTTCCCATGAGGACAGTCTTCTCACTTAAAGGTCTACACGACTATTTTGGGCGTTTGTCCCATTGGTACTCAGCACATGATGAGTGCATTCACACCAAACTATTACTGTGTCTAATAGCTGTATCCACATGTTTTACTATACAGCGTCTTAATACTGTCTACTAACATAAATTGTGTCCAAGATACACACTGAGTTGGACATTTGAATTGAAAAATCAACTTGTCAGTGCTCTCTGGTGGACAAGCTATGTAATGTTGACACTGTTTCTAAATGACTTCGAAGCTAGTTTGGTATTTCTGTACTGCCATTTCTTGTCACTTATCTGACTGACTATACACAAATACAGATACATCTGCAACAAGTTAATATTAGCTAATATATCAGCCTGGCTCTGCAACTGCTGCTTAACAATTTCCCTCAGAAAAGTCAAGTTCTATATTATCTCATCTTATCGCTTCAACCTCCACACCCTCATGCACGTAATTACTGGGGATACTGGGCTGAATAACAGGGTACATGTCTTGAATACCAAGTTTGGGTCACAAAAGGTCACCACTCCTCTGGTCATACAGTAGGCAGGTGACATGACCAGGAACCAAACCACAAATGAGTCAGTGTAATCCTTTAAACTGGCTTAATTTAAGAGAACACACTTCCTACAATATTAGTAAACCATTCAAATCTTAAATTCTGGATGTGTATCGTAAGGATGATAGGGACTTTTGGATGCTGAAACACCTGATCAAGAAGAAGGTTTCCTGTGCCTGGTGATGTGCCTGTTGCATATACAGTATTCTTTTAATGTAAACCATGCCTTGGCTACAGGGGATTAAACATTTATCATTCTAACACAAGAAGACAGGAACAAAAAGAAGAACTCTTTTTTTCTTCAAAGAAAACATCAGAGCAGCACTGTTTTCTTAAAGCGCTGCAGTTAACTTTCATGTAAGCAGAACAAGAGCTACTAGAAAGTCTTACTTAGTGTTATTCCTGTCACCAAGGAAAAGAATGTGTACATATAGTGACAGCTGGCAGAGCCATGCTAGGAATGCTACAGGCAAGCCGAGCCTTTGTAGGCCTAGCATGGCATAGGATCTGGGGGATGTGGATGTAGTGTAGCAGGGCTGCCGAGGGCCAAACTCCAACTGGGAAATAACTGTACTAGCAATTCTAGTCAGTTGGCGCACTGACAAGATGTAAAGTGGGTCAGAGCAGACATGTGTATGTGTGCACACATGTCAATCCATCCGTTTTTCAGTCAGTGTTTGTCTGTATGTCTGTAAATGTCTAAAGCTCTGTGTTAACAATTATACTTTGCATTGTTGTCAGGGAAAACTGACAATATTTAATCTGTCAAATTTCTCGTGGAAACGTTCTTATTGCTTTGGCATACTCTCTTTCCTCTCTCTTACTGAGCTGCTGTGTGCTCACAGTCAGCTGTGATCAAAACTGTCAAACCCCTGAGTCAAAACAAATCTTCGTAAGTAGAATCCCACAAGACAATTTACATTTTCTTTGTTTATCTCTCCTCTTACATCTACCAGGGTGGTTTAAGAATGGAATTTACTACATCGGCACCTAAAATAACTGTCGTTGTACACACTGGGCAGACCTCAAACACAATCCAGACACATCAGAGATAAGTGTAATTTTCTCTCACATCACAAGTCTTGAATGAGTTTTGAAAAGCTCTGGGGTGAAGCTTTATTTTCTCTGTTTCTCAGGTTTGTGAGATGATGTCAGGACAGGTTTGCTGCATTACTCTTATTTTTAACCAAACTATATGAGGGTTTGCTTCAAGCTACACTAAAGCCTGACTTTAGGGATGGAAATGTCTGTTGGTCCACCACATTGGTCCAGACTGAAATATCACGACAACTATTGGATGGATTGCCACGAAACTTGGTGTAGATATTCATGGTCCCCAGAGGATGAATCCTAATGACTATAGTGAACCTCTAATTTTTCCATCATCAGGTCAGAATTTAAAATTTTCCAGAAACCTGGTAAACTAAATGAGCTGTACTCTGTGCTAAGTGCTAATGAGCTAATATTAGCATACTAACATGCTTAAGTAAAATGGTGAACATGGTAAACTTTATACCTGCTAAACATCAGCATGTTAGCATTGTCATTGTGAGCATGTTAGCATGCTGATGTTAGCATTCAGCTCAAAGCACCGCTGTGCCTAAGTACAGCCTTAGAGAGTGGTGGTGTGTTGTTTAAGGTACCAGTGAAACAATGAAATATGATCCAGGATGTCTAGTTGGAGTAACAGATTAATGTGTTAAAGGCTTATCAGACACCAAAACACTGCACAGTGGTTTGTAAAACTCACAAACAGGATTTTACAACTCTGGAAAGTTATCACCGCAGCTACTATTTTATCTTTCATTGGGACGATTGTGCAGTAGAAATACAACATTCACATTACAAAGTAATCTTCCAGGAATGTGCGCATGCTTCTATGTGATTGGCCAAGGCAATCTTACTAGGTCGGCCCTTGTTACATTTCAGTTTCAACACTACACACATGACATAAGTCTGAATTGAAAGCCATCAGATTAAGGTAAAGGGTACAGTAACACAAATATACGCCTGCTGTTCTCAATAGTGCTCTTAGATTAAAGCTTGATTTGATAAAATGTATGCAAGAAGGCAAACAACCATCCTGTGCCTGTCAGTAAATTTCAGTAAAGTAACAGTATTTACACGAGTACTACTTTGTGGAAGCGAAAAAAATATTATACAGCTCTTTTTAATCTGCTTAATACTGTGCCTTCAGTAGGTGTCTTTCAGGTTGATGCACTCACATAAACAGCACCAGACACGCTTGAAAATTAAACACCACTCTTCAGCACACCTGCATCCAATTACGTTCAAAGGGTCTGATCAATCTTAACTATCAGGGCCTCATCAACGCTGCTATACTGTAAAGGATTCTGCCAGGCACCTCCTGTCACACTGATGGTTCAGAGGTGGATTACACACTTCACAGACATGAAAAAGTGTGTGTGTGTGGGAACTGCACTTTAGTCAAAAACCAACTTACTAAGGAAGAAAATTAGCATCTGTGCATTTAAAAGCTTCAGGATATTGTTTGCAGACTGACTGAGGGTCAAAGACAGTGACTTTATAGCCTCTGCCTGTTCGTTCCTTGGGTAAATTCTTATTTTTCAAGCATGAGTCCTCACATGATTTGATGAAATGTTGTGACGCATGCATGATTCTCATTATGACAGATTTCCACTGGCTTTATTATGGGCTTCTGATGGGATTTGTCCCAGTTAAGCCTAATAGATGTCATAGCTGTCTTGTTGGGTTTACTGCCAACAGCAATTGAAGATTAAATAGTAACAACAATGTTAAGCGAATATGCCTTTCTTGATCGCATAATGTGCTTGGGATCTTAATACTTCGCTCCCTCTCCTATCCATATTCAGGATTTTAGATCTTGTCTTTATTCTTATTATTCTTTGTAAAATTCCTCCAGAAATACGATACACAACCAGAAAATTATACACAACAGGAGCATTTTCCCTCTGCTCATTCATAATTCCTTCTAAGCTTTTCTTCACCTGAACTATTATTTGAATTGTAATTATATTGTAATGTCACCAGACATCTATGTTATATTTCTGCGCTTTTGCTCTAATTACCTAGCCTACTCATCTCTATTCTGAAAAGCGATAGACATGACATGACGTGCAACAAAGGTTCCCAGCTGGCATCGAACCAAGGAAATTGAGGTTCTTTGTGTGTCCTAACCACTAGGCCATCAGGACTCAATTACATTTAAGAAAAAAAAAACACTCACTCTCTTTGTTTCACAGGGTCCTCATTAAAATTGTGTTCAAATTCCACATTGCAAGGTTATGTATGTACACAAGAATCAACGTTTGTAAGACAAAAAAATCTCTAACATGCTCACAAGGACAATGATAACATGCTGATATGTTCAAGATGTATCAAGATGTTCAAGATGTTCACCATCTTTAGCATACTAACGCTTGCTAATTAGCATTAATCACAAAATACACATGAACCTGATGGGAATGTCATTACTTTTGCAGGTATGTGATCATGAACCAAAGTATTGGACAAATTTTGACCTGATGGTGGCATTAGATGAAAGGTCAGGGGATCACTACAGTTCTTAAAATTCATCCTGACGAGAGCAGGAATGCCTGTACCAAAGTTAATGGCAGAGACATTTCTCTCAAAAGAACAAAAATGTCAACCTGATGGTGGCGCTAGAGGAAATCTTACAGGATCACCAAAGTCTTCAGGGTTCATCCTCTGGGCACAAGGAATGTCTGTACAAATTTCCATCCAATGCATCCAATATTTGTTGAAATATTTCAGTCTGGACCAAAGTGATGGACCGACCTTCCGACATTGCCACCCGTGGAGTCACACTGTTAGCGTGGCTAAAAAAAACAAATTTTCTTTATTTTTTTCTAGTCTAACGTGATCTGAAATGTTTTCGCCTCCTTAGATTCTTCGTCAACTTCCCATCAGCCAAACAGTACTTCAGCCAGTTCCAGGACATGGAGGATCCCGAGGAGATGGAGCAAAGCAGCCAACTTCGGCACCATGCCCGCCGGGTGATGAACGCCATCAATACTGTGGTGGAGAACCTCCATGACCCAGAAAAGGTGTCATCAGTGCTGGCCCTGGTGGGAAAGGCCCATGCTATCAAACACAAGGTGGAACCCATGTACTTCAAGGTAACTACCAGGAATAATCCACTGTCTGATACTATTAGACTTTTGTACATTACTAATCTGTGATGTTCACGAGTTATCGTATGATGAAGTATATAACTATAATCACTGTCTATCAGCCTGCCACAGTCTGCTTTACTTTGGTCAGAGATTTTCTATAGTTCCCAGAATTGCCCTCATCATTCCCTTAAGGTACATTGCCACATGGGTGTGGGGGAGCTAGGAGAAGAGTTGCTTTCTCATTTTGGCCACTTGATTGGTGTGTCCATGGAACAAAGCAGACTGTATCCTGAAAGATAATTGTCGAGTACTCTCTTTGTTGGATAAGTTGCACAGTGGATGTATTTTCTTGCTTCAGCAGCCCCTTGAATTATACCCCAAATTCAAAGAAAATTTGTTTCATTGCCAATCTAATATCACATGTGATATTGGGTTATATATCCCCTAGGATATATACACACACACACACATATATATATGTGCATAATTTTCTGTGTGAAACTCCAATATGCTTCCTCTCTTCATCTGATTGAAGAGGAGAAGCATATGCTTCCTCCCGTCAAGTCTTTTGAATGTGAATGTTGTCTGCAGTTGGTTCATAAATGCAGCTGTGAAGAGAACCCATTACTGCCATTTAAGCATCCCTCTACTGGCTTCCGATTGCCTTTAGAATGCATTTTAAAATTTAATCCATTATTTTGTGAATAAATCATTAAATAGATTAGTCCCACGGTGTATTCCCTGAACTCTTAACCCCATATGTACTAGAGTGAACCTCTTAAGTCATCATTTAGTGTTTGTCACTTCCTGACTTATGATGGTGGTATATCATTTTTAGCACTGGTATTATTTGAGAATAATCATTTTAAGGGGTTTATTCAATTCATGTTTACCCAACAATTCCCATCACGAGCAAGCACTGGGCTAGAGTGGCAAGGAAAACTCCCTTTTAACAGGCAGAAACCTCAAGCAGAACCAGGCTCTGGGTGGGCGGTCATCTGCCTCGACCAGTTGGGTTTTGAGAGCGAGAGAAAGCATGAGGAAAGAGAACATACAGTAGTACAATTATACATACAGATGCAAAGTAATAGTAGTGGTAATGGTATTGATGTTATTAATAAAAATACCAATATAATAGTAATACTAATAATTAGACCAATAACAATAATAGCAGCAGTGGCCACCAAGCAGGAACACGGGGGCAGCAGGTGGCCTGCAACCACAGATCCAGACTCTAAAGCTCCGGAGGCAGAAATACCTGCAGAAAGCAACACAAGGAGAGAGGAGAGAAAGCACACAACTACGGGAAAGAGAAGCAGTCGAGTTAGTAATAAGCATTAATGGTGTCACCAGACATGTTCAGGAGGAACAGGAGATGGACCCAAATGTAGACCCATAAAGAGGTGGAAGTCGATCAGTGGTTTATTTGTCCTTATTTGTGGTGTAAGCAAGCAGGCAGGCTGGAAAACAACAGGTAAATCCAAACTTAAACAGATACCAAAAGCGCAGGGAATACAGCTTAGAATAGGAACATAAAACGACTCCAGGACACATCAACATGAAACACAGCACACTGAACACAGGATACATGACAAAGAACCAACAACTCACAAAGGCAAAAGGACTGGTATACATAGGGAAGACACTGACAAGGGAATCAGGAGCAGGTGTGCACAAGGAAGCAGGTGAAGACATTCACAGGCAATCAAGACAAGGGGGAGATACGAGGGCAGGAAAACACTAGAAACAAGACAGACCAGACTTCAAACTAAAACAGGAAACCAGACACAGATTACGGGACATGACAAAGTCTCCCGGCAGTCTAGGCCTATAGCAGCATAGCTAAGGGATGGTTCAGGGCTCACCTGACTGAGTTTATCACTCAAAATGCCATTTTTGCTGGCTGAAGCTCCTCAAATGTGAGGACCTTTTCCTTTAATATCATTATGAAATTGAATATCTTTCAGATTCTATGGAATTTTTATGGAAATAATCAACTGATTAATAAATAATGAAAATAATGAATATAGCTGCATCCTTAGTCATCATATACAATCCCTAAAGACTGTACCAGCTTGTACATGCAATTTATTGAGCTTTAAGATTAATTCCTTGGAAATACTAGTTTACCAAAAATTTCTCAATACAAGGTCCAACTTGTTGTTTTCGCAGCTTTCAACCACATCTCATGGCCTTCCTTAGTGGATGGGGTTGCTCAGTTGTCATGGAGATGGTTTAGTTTGTTATCACGTGACCTAGGTATGGAATTTTGGTGACATGATAACATATGACCACCTGTTATCGAATGACAGAAATTCCATATTTATATATATATATAATTTTTCATTCCTTCCTGTGTTGTCCTTTAGCTCTACTTTCTGTAATTTCAATTCCCTTTGTATCGCCTGTCATGCTTTCATGTTTTACTGTTATCATTTTCAATTCTCACCTGCCTTGCCCACTTTTCTATAAAAGTGAATTGGATTCTTTATTTCCACCGCTCTGCTCTCACTTTACCTGCTGAATACTATTTTTCTGCATTACTTTCTTCCTTCCACCTGCCATTATTCTCTCTCTTTCTGAGACCATTTCCCTCTTTTTTCTTCCATGTTAATCAAGTTTCTTTCTCACCCTTCTTCTTCCCAGATCCTGAGCGGTGTAATACTGGAGGTGTTGTCTGAAGATTTCCCCGAATTCTTCACGGCAGAGGTGCAGATGGTGTGGACCAAACTGATGGGAGCGGTGTACTGGCATGTGACAGGGGCCTACACAGAGGTGGGCTGGCTCCAGGTCTCCAGCTCAGCGGTGTGAACAGTTTGGAAGAAGAGGGGGTAAAGGAGTTTCAATTGCAAGGAGTTCTGTGAGGATGGTTTCACAGACATGGCTAAGATTAACGTGGTAATCCGTGCAACTCTGTACTTTATTTTGGTGACATTTTGGTGCTAAGCCTACATCGCACTTCCTAGAGATCACTTACAAACAGTGTAGCCACACAACATTTTACTTTTTAAGTTTTAGCTAATGTAAGTGGTGCTTTGGTTTGTGTTTTTAGCCACGGAAGCTATAAATGCTAATGCTACCTATCCAGTTCTTCTAATGTTTATTCCAAACAAACTTCTGTTGCTGCCAAAAGCATACAACACATCACTTCCGGTGTGGCATGGGCCCTTCCCCATTAAAGAGCTACCAAGTGCTTAGACAAGCAAATCCAAAGGCTTTAATTTCCGTTACATTAATTGACATCTGACCCTTCGCTAAACCCTGTGCCCCTTAGTTACTGTTGCTAGGCCTGTCAAGCTTTCCAATCTAGTGCACCACATGGTGGCAGATTAGCCACTCAAAATTCTTAGTAATTTTTCATTTCTACTTCTCCTTTCCACCTGAACGCTGTCGATTTTGCCACCCGTAGTAACAATGGTTGCTAGCAGATTTCATCAGCTATCACTAGCTAGCTATTTAATGTTAGCTAAGTATATTTAATAATTCTGTCGCCAACCAACTCGTTTGAACAAACATGCACTTGAAGGCTAAATAACAGCTATATGATATTATGCTAAAAGGCTAAAGCTACATGTATTGTTCTTGTATTGTGGTGTAGCTAGTTAGTTCTAGTATTATGGTACAATATGATAAGGAAAATGAAAAAGTATCATAGTATCCTTCTGGACTGGCTCCGATGCTGTGGGGTAATACTACACAATGGATATGTCACTCCTGAACGGGGCTTTTTCATAACCTGTAATCCCACAAATTAATGTACTCGTAATGTGTCACTGATATACTCTGTGGTCTTCAAAGTAATGTTGGGTTCAGTTACTACCATATGTAGTAAGCTAGTTAGCTGGACATGCTAACATTTGCAGCTTAGGTTAGATCAGACCAACACACTAATAATCTTATGCACTCTTTAAACTTTTGGTCTTTGGAGAAAACACACCACCCTCCAAACTCTTGAATACCGTGTATTGCTCTCACTACAGCTTCATGTACACTTCTTTAGCATGTGGAGGAATCCAAAGCTCGACAGGCCTGCTGTGCCTAGTTACAGATAAGCTAACGTTATCTTGAACAATTTAGCCTATTTATACGAAATGTTGCGGATTATTACTTTACAAAGTTCATTTCTGTGGAAACCTGCGGTGAGAGAAGCCTCCTCCGGTTAAGCCGCACACATGAATAAACCTCATGATATTCTGAAAGAGAGATTGAAAGAAATGTTTAGATAAGAAATGTTTTTTAAGCTCTGAGAGGGGGGCAGTTAGTTGCTGAAGCCTCAGCTATGGGACCATGGAGCTGCTGACTGTTAATAGATTCTCTTTGTGTCCTACTACAATATATCCTCATGTTTCGGGGACCTGTGCCCCTTTCTCTCTCTATTGATGCATTGCGTGCTCTTAATGTCTTGTTTAACTTTACACAGGTGTTGTATGTATAAGTGTACAGTGGGCAAATGTGCATACTCTTCTGCCTTTGTTTACAACTCATTGACACGTTGATCTGTTGACGTGTTAAAGAGGGCTGTTTTTTCTTTGCTAAAAGTCTTGGACTAGCAGCAATGCTTTACGTATTTATTTGCCTGTCACTTTTATTACACAAACACTTTCAACATTGTGAAAGTGAGATGGAAAATATCAGCAGGTGGACACAATCAGCAACCACACATGTACACTTTCACACACAGACATGCTATAAGACCTCCCCTATGCTAATATTTACAGGACTGTCAGTTAGTTTACCTCTTCAAAACCCCATCAGAGAGACGTGCTGCATTAAAGGCTCCATTAAGTGCTTTAGAAAGTCACTCCGGAGGTCTATGAAAAACATGTCAGCTTTAGAAGTGCCATCAGTCTGTTTCTTTAGATAGCTGACCCATCTAACACAAGCAGTGATATCCAAATACATACATATACATGAAATGCAGCGGTTGCACAATGAATGATTTCTTCATATTTGAAAAGAGGAATGGTGGACGCTTTAGTCCTTTAGTCCTCACAGTTTCTCTCTAAATGCTTCAGTAATCACAGTCTTTGAACTACATGCGCTCCTGCTAGCAGTCCCCATCTGCGAGTCTCTCTCCAGTCAATTCCCAACATACACAGCAAATCTGTTTAGGATGGACATTTGATCCAATCTTCAGTTTGCATCTGCTCTTGTGACGTCCTGTATCTCCCATCTGACCCCCCTTGGCATCGGCATCTGGCATTAATGAGGAAGTAATGAGTCTCCTCTCCTCCTCATTTGGTCATTCATCTACTGTAACTTCCCATTGCCTCCGTCCGTGACTGTGTCACTTGAGAACAAAAACAATTATGATTGGACAGATGGTCTTAAACCCACCACACCATGTCAGCCATTCACAATGCACAATGCTTTATAAAAATGTCTTTCACTCACTTGTAGGAAAATGAGTTTAGCGCAGTTGCATTTAGAATAAACATCAAAAATAAAATCCTGTGACTTCCTGAAGGTATTAATTACACATTATGCTTTGCCTTAGACCAGTGATCTCCAAACTTCCTATCATGCTCCCCTTTTGGAAGCTGGAAAAAATTCACAGCCCCCCCAACGTGTAAATAGATTGAATTTGTATCAGTCAGGAAGAATATTGGAATAACTAGTTTAAAAAAAAAAGAAGAAGCCAAGTAAAATGTTATGGTAATTATCAAGAATGTGAGCTGCATGTTTCTCATTAGTTTCTGTTGTGCAAATGAAAAAGACAAGTTAAACTTTGCCCAAATGGCAGTGTGCATAAAAAACCCCTGAGTAGAGGCTGGAAACAAAAAAATAAAAAGTGGAACTGTCACAAAAAGTTCTTACGCTTGGCTCAGGTGGAAAAGTTGGTGTAAGCCTATCAATAAAAGCAAAATGCGACAAAGTGCAATGAGAACAGGCTTAGCAAATAAACTTTATCTTGATATATCTCCAAATATCTCCTCTAAAATGTCAAGCCAAACAGCCAAGAACAAATCACATTATCTGAAGTTAAGTTTTCTCAAAATAACAAGATATTTATCTTGTTATCTTAATATAGATAATTAACCTGCAATGAAAAAAAATAGTTGTACTGAGATAACAAGACAATTTAACTTGTTGTCTTGTGAACTTGAGATAAAAGGATTAAAACAATAATTGCAACCACAGCCACTCTTGGCTTCAGTATCTGTAAAAAACTGCCATTTACATTCAACTCGCGCAGACATTTACTAAGAGCTCCCATTAACAAGTTCCTTTTCAAGTTGAACTGGAGAGTCGTAAGCCTATGTCACACAGCGATAAGTCAGACAAGTGGATAAAGATACACACAATGGTCAAACAAACCTCAAGGTAAACTATTTCCACTTTGGCTCAAATAGCTCTGGAGGCAGTAAAGCTGATGTCAGTCATAAATGATCCTTTTCAAAATACACACCAGTCCTATTCTTTGCCCGACTTCTGATGTCAGCATCCCTCTGAGGTCAGACCTCAAGCAGCTCGAGGTTCAGGAATATTTTTGTTAAGCAGAGTTCCCCCGAACATCTTGTATATTAAACACTGTGCGGCGTGAAACCCATCTGCAAACACACACGCAATGGAGATGTACTGTTGCTCTTGCTGAGCTGCAGATGTTGTGTCCCTCTTTGTTTATATGCAGCATGTCTTTGTCACACTATAAACACACACGTACAATTATGTGCAGACGCATCCCAATGACTCTCGCTGACTTTCTTTATCACGTTTCTCACACACACACACACACACACACACACAGTCTTGCATTAAATTGGCTGAGTCGGGCATGTCCTCGCATGCCAAGTGTGCTACAGCAGCACTTAATCCAAATATATATACTGAAAATTAGACAAACTTTCCTTTGCCCATTAATTCATTTCACACATTCATTCTCTTTCAGCAAATAAGGGCATCACAGCATTATGTGGAACTATGTGTTTTTGTTGTGAAATGTTTCTGTCTATCAGTTGAAAAGTTAGGACTTTATATTTTTCTAAATATATCTATGAGAAGGATTCTATGTATTTGAATACTGTATATGAATATGTCATTGTATACTGCGTTGTTGGTGGGAGCAAGTGCAGTGGCTTTGTAGTGTTTTGAGCATGTTTGCACAGCCTACCACAGACTTGTACCTCCACAGATCTGGTGAAAGTGAATCATGACCATCAATAAAATATACTTGTAAATTTGTCTTTGTCTGTCCAATGAGGGTTTTTTTAAGAATACAATACATTTGATAGATGATCCAGATGTCTCTTCTAGCTTCTTGTAATGCTAGTTTTCACTACATACAACCAAAAAGATGCCAACGTTCAGGCTAAAATGAATCAGAAATATCACTGGTGAAATGATGAGCACACGAGTTACATAACATCGTCTATTCAAAGGCAGTTCCTGTTTGCTCCAACTGCTAGTCCATGCTCACCAGAAAATGTTACATCCAGGTTACATCACCTGGAAAAACAGTTTGCATTTACACATTTAACTCACATTTTTTCTCTAGATTGACTTTCAGTGAGGGCAAGAGTAGGATTTCAAGTAACAGAGATCATATCAGGCTAAAATGAATTATTTCATTGTTAACTTATAAGTGTCAATGTGTTTCTATCTTCGAGAACAGATGTGGAGCAAGGAGATTAAAATCAAACTGACATTTGAATTCTTTTCACTTTTAGTGAAAGAAAATAAAAACTGTAATGATACTGCAGCTATTGCTGCATATTGAGCAGCGAAAAAAAGGAAAAAAAACTAGAGAAAACACAGCTAGTCACAGGCCAAATCACATTTTGTTTAAAAAGCCAATAGCTGATGGAATAGGAGAGTTGGAGAGTGTTGCAGATATGCGGAGCTCAGAAAATGAATGCTGCTTCTCCTTGGGAGGTCTGGACGGTTCGTAACGTAACAGCAGATCAGAAATGTATTTTGGCCCTGAACCAGTCAGTGCTTTATAAACCAGTAGTATTTTAAAAGCATTAAGCCAGTGCAAAGATCTGAGAACTATAGCGTGACGTGTTCCACTTTCTTGTGTTAGTGAGGAGCAGAAACTAAGGAGAATGGATTGTTTTCTATGTATTCTTTTTGTTAAAATGATTTTGCTCTTCGAGGAGAACTCAGCATGTGTTTCTTTCTGTCTTTCCAGTCTAATCCTGGTTTTTAAATGTCTTTATTTCTTTTTTTTCTTTAAATCTCCTCAGCTAAAGGTGAACTTGACCTAGATAACCCAACGCAGCACATATCTCCTGCCTGCAGGTAGTCTGCACAGATACTATACTTGGCAGTCCCACTGTTTCAGGAACAAGAGATAATTAAAGGGAATGAGATGCAAATGTTCTTAATCAATGATTAATGGTTGCCTGTTCGCTGCTTGACACTCCAGGCGAGACTCTAGCAAGGCTCCAGTGAGAGGTTCATGCAGGGAGGAAGACACTCATTTTTCAAATCCATACAGTAATTTATTCAAACCGTACATTTCATCATCAGCGCAGACGTTCTTATATCTGCTTTCTGAATGAAGGGAAGTGTTTTGGAGTTTTTTATATTTTTGTCTTGCTTTCGTAAAAGGAATTCACAGATGCTGTATTTCAGAGTAATTACGATACATTGTTTACGATTTCACCATTTTTCACATTGTAGGGTTTGAAAACTTGTCGCCTAAAGGAATCAATATAATGTTGTTGTTGCAGCAAATTGCTGCCTGGCTTGAGTAACATGAATAGGTGAGGCAGGTAAACCACATCATGAGAGTCAGAAAATAGAGTAATTCTCCCATGAGTGTCTCTGTTGTGCACTGCGTAGTCAACAGGGCACTGACTTGTCACCATGGCGACACATTTTCCCACTGCTAGATATTGTTATTTCCAGAGAGCGCTGGTAACATGGGCTCATCACAGCCCGTGGAACTGAGGCACAAACACACCTGGACAAACTCTACTTTACCCTTTGGAAACACACAGAGGCTAATAATAGGTTAACTTCGGGGAGCACAACAGGCTCCGTTACTCAGAAACAAAAAATATTAGGGAGAAATGTCTTGACATATTACCTGACTTCAGCTGCTTTGACATTTATCATTTAATCATGTGTGTGTGCAGACACATCTGTCTCGGGCAGCAGGTGATTATTCGGATTAACCACCTAATCTAAATATAAACTGACAGAGGAGTATAACTTTGCTTTTTATTGCTATTACTGGTGGCAGGAGGTGTACTGGTTGGTTGAAAAAGTTGCAGCAGTATGTTCACTACTGTGATTCCACCGATCGATGTATTTCAAATGTAATGAGGCTAATAAATGAGTTTTCTCTATAACTGCACTAATCAATATACTATTTATATCATGGGTCAAATGACCATGTATAAAGTGAAAGGGTTTGTTTGTAGTGGAAAAAAACACTGTACTTTGAGCTAAAGGCAACACGCTAGCATGCTCACAATGACAATGCTAACATGCGGATGCCAAGCAGGTATAATGTTCACCATGTTCACCATCTTAGATTAGTGTGTTAACATTTTACTTATTAGCACAAAACACAAGTACAACAAGTACAGCTGAGGCTAATGGGAATGTCATTAATTTTGCAGGTATTTGGCCATAAAACTTAAGTCTTGGACAAACTGAAATTCTGACCTGATGATGGCACTATATGAAATGTCGGAGGATCACTAAAGTTATTAGAATTGATCCTGAGGGGAATATCTTGACCAAATTTCATGGCAATCCATCAAATGGTTGTTTGACACATTTCACTCAGAAATATACTCACTCAAATTTCAACCCCATGGTGGCGCTATAGGAAACTTGAGGAGGTCATCAAAGTCAGTGTGATTCATTCTCTGGAGACCATGAATGTCTGTGCCAAATGTAACGTAAATCCATCTAATAGCTGTTGTGTTATTTCAGTCTGGACCAAAGTGGCGGATGCCACTAGCATGGCTAAAAATGCATGCATGCAGGATAACACTACCCAGCAAACAGAATTTAATAGCAGGTCTATTGTAGCGTACATCGTCCAATTTAAATACAATTCCCGAAATGTATGAACCCAGGAGCTAACTGCTCAAAATGCATGTAAATTTGCTCCAATAAATCCCATAATTCTTTCAGTCAAACAAGCCCAGAGCACGGCTAAGCCAGCCAGCACACGCAGGTCAACACAAATAACTGCTCTGTGAGTCCGTGCAGCAGCACAAAGCTGGAGAGGAGACCGGAAGAATTTTCCAATGAGGCGTCATGAGCTCGTCTCAAAGCTGCAGATGAGATGCACAGCCACATCGCTGCAACTTGACATTCCTGACAGCCACTTGTGTGAACTTCCATCTGTCTGCGATTCATGCACCAGAGGTTTCATGACAGAGCGGTGACAGCAGAGTCACAGATGCCGTTTTGGGGAATGTCATCGCTGGCTTGAGAATCTCCACGTCCTGCTGTCTGCAAGAAATATAACGTCAGCCTAATGAGACAGAGAATGGGGAGGCTTAGGATTTGATTTGTGTGTCCATTTTGTGTGTATTTAGAGCCAGTTTCTGTCTTGGAGCCATCCTCATTATGTTGCCAGGTTGTTTTTGTTCCACTTAACAATGGTCATCATGTATCTGAATGCGATGCAGCTTTTATTGTTGCTTAAAATGCTGCAGCAGGTGATCCTCAATTATTCACAGATTTACAAAATGGGAATGCTTTGTCAGAGAGCATATCAACAGCACATTCATGGTGCCCAGAATATGAATCTTAAGGACTTTGGTGATCCCCTGAATTTTTACTCTAGCGCCCCATCAGGTCAAAATTACAATTTGACCAATCCTTTGGTTTATGACCAAATACCTGCAAAACTAATGACATTCCCATCAGCCTCAGCATGCTAACAAGTTACACCAAGACGATGAACATGGTAAACATTATACCTGCTTAACATCAGCCTGTTAGCATTGTCATTGTGAGCAAGTTAGCATGCCAACATTAGCATGGATGTAGACTCTGCTATGCTACAAGGCTGAAATACATCCAGATTATTTGTCAGGAGACTTTCACTCTCGTCATTGTTGGGAAAAGTCTGGTTTGTTGCCATCAGTTTGCTATGACTGTAACAGATCTGGTAAGTGTTGTGTGGAACCAAAGGCAGGACACAGAGGCCGAGCAGGTAAGGTTACAAGACTATTTACTTGGTTCATAAGAGGAAACAGTTTTGCTTCTCCTGAATTTAAGCCTTATTTTGTCTGTCCAATAGTCCAAAATTCACCAAAATGATCAAGACACAAGGTGATTCTGTGGGTTTGGGGTTTAAGGCATAAAAAATGCCCAAAAAATATTGTAATAAAAGACATGAAGTATTTCTTTTGCTTATTTTTACCACTGGACTGCCATCTTTTCCTAAATTTGTTTGGGGAATCAGAAACATTACAGTTTTCTTTGCAACAGTCAAGCTCAACAAGGGCAAAGTCCAAAAAGGGAGCAGGCAGGCAAAAAAACAGGCTGGATGCCAAGCCTGTAAGCTGGTGTCATATGGGATGGATGGTAGAGATAGGAAATATTCCCATGTTTACAACTTTCACATCATCAGACAACTCAGTTGTATTATTGCAGAGTTGGTCATGTATGAATTAAAAATACACTCCACTTACATTACAGCAATTTAATTACACTGAACGACAGACTATGGCTGACATGAGGCATATCCCAGTCATAATTAGACATGGATGTTAACGTGAAAGCTATTTACAAGTGAGACACTGCACTGGTAATTATGAGATGTACAAAATGAACATGAACTGGGGCTGATGATGAGGCTGGGTAGCACAGCAGACGGTCCGGCTGCTAAGAGCTGTAGGTGTACTGGTATATAATAGAAGGTGGATGATGGGGATTGAGGGGCAGGTGCACAGGCAGGTGATGATCAGGTGACTGGGGACCAGCAGGAAAACCTGGGGACAACTGCTGGGCAGTGAGGACACGACAAAGTGTGGCATGACAGGAAATGTTACAGCCGGAAGATGTGGTAGAAAAAGATGCACAAATATCTAAGGTGGCTCTGTAAAAAAGAAAAGCTTTTCATTGGAGATTATGCAGTAAATATCTGAACCATGCACAATAAGTGCACACACATCACAGCATAGCTTAGGTGTGCAGCAGTGCTGTGCCTCAATAATGCACCATGTCATCTTTTCTAATCTGGGATTGACTAATCCCCTGATCCAGACAGGCAGGCAGAGAGAGGGAGAGACAAACAGGTCTCCTCAGCTGTGGTGAGCAGATTCACTATGGATGGCTCATGTTGACCCTGCTGTCTCTTTGGCTGCAGGGTGGTGGGCTCTGGGGACCATGTGCACCACCATCATGTTTCTCTCCACTCTGGCTCTAGTACTGCGCCACCATTTCTCCAGCCGAGTCAAGACGTAAGTCGTTGTTGTTTTTGTAAACCTTTATCTAAGCAGAGTGGGGTTTTGCTAGTCATTCATGCGGCTTTTTTGGGGGCCCTCGGTCATCTCAGTAAGAAAAGAGGGCACATTAGTGTTTCAGGAGCAAGTAATAAAGCTTGTTCTTTCTTTTTGGAGCACAAATTTGCAGCTGAGCCTTTTTCATTTTATAAAAATCCTATGAGAAAGAACTGAAGGGAGCTGGTCTCAGCCGTGTAAATAGCACACATTTATCACAAAATTTTGGCCATTTTGTGATCCATTCCAGCTTTAATGAGCACCCTCAGGCCAGCGCTGTGTGCATATGCTCTCACTAATTAGGACTAACATACTACGTGGTTGAAATTAATCTTCCTTAATTCAGTAGTAATCCAACTTTCAGATGTGTCTCAGAAAGCCTCCTGGTTTAATGTATACGCTTTCTAGGAAACCAGCCAAAATCGGTATTATTTTGTGATCTCAAGAAGAATTGTTATTTCTGGATCAAAAACTCTTATGATTACAGGGAAACAAAATCTTTACACACGTCCTCTCTGGCCTTCTACAGTAATGTCATAAGCAGTGTTAAAAACATCCATGCAGCTTCTGTCTGCTCCAGATTTTACCACTCAGTAACTGGAGCTTCAGGCTGGAAGATTTACGTGCTCTTTAATTCATATTTAAATACAGTGAAATGGTTTTGCTCTCTTCAGCTACTCTAGGTGTTCAGGGATCTTCATAATGTTTGAGAATATACTGCTTTAGATGTCATCATCCTCAGGTCATCAGATATTGATCTCTCCACACAATTATGTGTAATGAGATGCAGCGCCTCAGTTGGGGATCCGTGGCTAATGCCAGAGCATGACAAAGTAGAGACCACTACGTGAGCCATTTTCCAAGAGCCCTTCTTGCCTTCAGACGCTCAACCCCCAGGCAGGGTCTGCCCTTGAATCTTCAGCTCATTATGACGTTTGACATCTACGGACAAATAAAGCAATTATGTGGTGTGAATGACACCACGATTTGGGGCTCGAATTGATTCCAAGGTGACTGTGTGCTGGGAAACGAGCGCTGATTACTGTGAAATGTTTTTGTCTTCCTCGGTTAGTCAGCCTCATAGTGACTGTTTTGTCACTGAAGGGAATCTCCGACAGCTGGATGCTGTTCTGAGCTGACTAGAAACTGTTAAATATTGATTGCAAATGCCATGATTATTAAGTTGAAAGCCACAGTAACCTTTGTGAAGGTTGTTTTACATAAATGCCAGAACGAGCACTTCATTTTAATATTTTTTAAGTTGCAGACAAATGCCTTAAATATGACAAACTATATCTGATGGAATTAGACACTATTTTTCTCAGGAACACTGTTTTTTCTTTTTCATAAAATGCCACAGATCCAAACCGGTAATTTACTTAATTATACAGGTACATCCAATAATAACCATCATTTTGTTTCAACTAAATAAACAGATACCAAATAATTATAGTGTAATTCAGTTGCTGAAAGGTTGAATCATTGATGCAGCATGAAGAAACTGCAACGGAAAGCAAAGGAAAAATGGGGAAAAAATGTTTCGAATGTACGAGGATATGTTATTATTATCTGAAATACGACTGTGTTAAAGGCCAGTGATGAAATAGCCCTTTTGTCTTTTAATGGATTCTTTCAATACTCAGCTAACAATGCCTTCTCCTAAGAATTACATTTATATATAACTATTCTGCACCAACTAAATATACGCTGAGGAAACATATTGCAGTCTAGACATACTGTATTGACATATGGACACATTTTCACATTAAACATACCTGTAAAATGTTTACCAGCAGTTCATCTGTTCATCCTAAACATATGTGCAAAATGTTCTACTGAGTGAATGTGCAACACGTTCATTGTCAACATTTTTCATTTCTTTAGCCTGATTTAGCTCCTTTACCACAGATCATGTATAATGAAGTATGTTCTAATGTTTTAGATTGTTCATTGTGCTTCTCCAAACATATTTCCGTTCATTTCACTACAAAGTGAAGGTCAACTTGCAGACCCTTGAAACTTGCTTGAGTGAGTAAATCTGTCATAACAAAATCATATAACAAAGTCTGTTTTTATTGTTACTAATTTGATTAGTCTGCACTTGTATGCACAATTATAGCCTGATACTGTGTTTTGAGGCAAAACAATATCAATACTTGATATCTGTTAATGACATGTCAGTGATTTTAATGTTTTTCAGGAACACACAACATACACAAACATATCAATTTGCTAATTAGCACGAAACACAAACAACAGCTAAAGGCTGAAGGAAATGTCACTTATTTTGCAGGTATTTGGTCATAAACCAAACTGATATTTTGCTCTGATCACCAAATTCCTTAGGATGCATTATTCTGGGACCATGAATGTTTGTCCAATATTTTATGGCAATTCATCTAATAGTTGTTGAAATATTTCAGTCTGGACCAAAGTGGTGGGCCGACCAACCATCCAGCTAGCATGGCTAAAATTAAAGTTGTCAGTGCTCACTCCCAGCGGTTGCTTAGAAAGTAGGAAAAAAACAAACAATTATAAAAACGTGTGCTGGAAAATGTTCAGAAGCACTCGCAGAATTTACTGTTTCTTTTCTTGACAGGATTAAAAGACTTCATCAGGGAATCCAATTTGTTTTGTGTGCACTCACTGAGTAATTGTTCCAGCTAGCTGCACCGCTTTACAGACTGCAGTAATAACATGACTGTTGATCCAGAAAGTGCAGAATAAACCGCCTCGAAACAGGGTCATTTTCACTCCTGCATTTGTATTCAAATCATTAGGAGGTTTGTTGAAGAGATGCCAAAAAAGAAAAGACTCACAGACACGTACACACAACACACGCTGACCAGCACCCCTCTGTTTGTCTG
Organism: Maccullochella peelii; assembly: GCA_002120245.1. Classification (NCBI taxonomy): domain Eukaryota; kingdom Metazoa; phylum Chordata; class Actinopteri; order Centrarchiformes; family Percichthyidae; genus Maccullochella; species Maccullochella peelii. The sequence goes on from LKNJ01003308.1 coordinate 29,833, forward strand.
AGACTGTGTGACACATAACCCCACTCTCTCTGTTTGGCAGCAGATTACTTTCCCTGACTTGCAATGGTAATGGCTATCCTGCCATCATCACTTCACCAAGTGTTTCTCATCATTATCTCCTTCAACCATTTCACTATAATCTTAGTCTATGATTATAACACACAGCTCTGTCCACTCTGACCTCGTCCTCACCTCCATCTCTCTCTCCTCTCAGCTTTCCAAAAGACTCGGGGGAGGAGGAGGGGCCGTGTGTGCAGAGCAACAAAGACTCTGAGAAGTGACCCTCGCTGTGTTACCAGGCGTCCACCTCAGGTAAATATACTGGGTTTTTTGTGTCACCAGTCCCTTTCACAAACAATTTTGTGACAATCTGGGATGTCACAGTTGACCACATCTCAAATTTTGCCTACTTGTTCGAAAAGGTCTGGTGTTGCTCTAATCTTGTGAATAACTAGAGCCAATCAGAGCCTTTATGAGCAGGATTAAAGTGTCTGACAGCAACTGTTTAATCACTGCTCTGAATGACTGCTTATGAATTAAACTACATCTAGTTTTAACATTTAGATTTCCCCTGTTTTCCAAGTAGGTGGAGTCTTTAATAAATCTTCTTGGGGGGCCCATGTATAAGAATCTAAATATGGTGAGTTATTTATTTGATGATGAAGCTCGTTACAGCAGTCTTTCCTCCTTGTCTTAGTGACAGACAATTGGATAGTAGGCCTGTTGCAATTTCTATTTCACCCTCATTTCGTTCTGGGCAACAATAACATTTTTACTCTCTACAGTTGATACAGTAATAAATAAAATGTCTTTACACTGACTTAACAGTTTGTTAGGTATACTTGTAGAATCTAATGGAGTCCAACAGCCCTGAAATAAATCATCTAACTGAGATTTTCTTTAGGTAACTGCACAACATTTCTGTTGGGTGCCTCATTTCTAACTAACTAACTAAATTAATTACTTAATGGATGGATGAACCATTCATTCAACTCAATGTTTTTGTTTCCCCAAAACAAATTCAGGAAAAAGGCAGCACTTGGTGGTTAAGAAAAAACACCATGATGGTCAAGACATAATTCTTTTGCTTTTTTACCTCTTGAGTGCGGCCTTTGTCCTTCAGTTTTTGTTAACATTGGCTTTGGTTATTTTTGAGGCTGTACTCTGTGGTGGCATTGAATTGGACAACACTGTAAGGTGTTTCTGTTATTTTGTCCACCCTCATTTCAAGTGTTTCTGTCATGTTCAGGTTAAAACATCTGAAATATTTTGGTATGACTTTAATAAAACACCAGTCTACACACCAATGACAGCAGCATAATTGAGGAACATCTTTCTCATGTAACACCGAAGCCACATTTAGTCTAAAACAGGAATGTGTTTTATCTCTCCACAGATATTTAGGCAAAGTTCAGACTTATTAGGTTTAACAGGTGAAACCTGCGTTATTCTGACCAAACCTGTGCACTTCACACTGGCATCCCTTCAATATTTATAACACAATGCCAGTTGAAACATTTTCCTTTCATCAGAAACACTGCAGTAAAAGCTAATCTACAATTTAAAGATGTGTATTTTTTCAGCTTTCATTGGACTGATAATGGGACTGTACTGTGGCCACACCATCTACACTGTCACCTTATATCTTACCAGCAGAGCAGTTTCGATCCTGCACACTGTTACTCCCTGCAGTTTCTCTCTGAGTTGAAGAGTATCAGTTTCTAGAGTCAAGTTACATTGTAGGAAACTGCTGTACACATGGGCGGGCGGACGAGGTCAGTGCAGTGAACCAGCTCACTGGCTTGGTGACACACTGTGTGGACCGGAGACATCATCATGGCTAGGAGGGGAGACAGCTGGGCAACTGATGCATGTTTGTCAGAGCACTGGAGGGATGTGCGAGAGTGGAGCATAGAGAAGAGACAAAACCACAGAGTAAGACCGTCTCTGACCTCTGAACCAGTTCTGTCCTGCTTGTTCTCTCTCTGTCTTCACACACAGTGGCCTGAACACTGTGTGGTCTTGTTTTCTAGGAATAGTCTTTCTTACAGCTCTTGTATATTTGACTGTGAACAGACTGAACTCAGAGCTGCTGAGTGTTGTTTCCTCCCAGTGCAGTCAATACTAAGTAATTTACACAGTCTTTTATGTAGTCTATGTACAGCGCCTCTAATTGTCCAGCAGATCAGTCAGTGTTAGTGCTCCTTTACTTATCTTTAAACTGTGCTGCATCTCTTGTGTAATAGCTCTATTAAGTATCTGTATGTTTTGCAAAAATGAAATTAAAAACATGTACCCACAGGGATCAATAAAGTGAAATCTTCAGAAGCAGCATGTAATGCACTTAGCTTGTTAGTTTCATACATTTGCTTATATATTGTATGACCCTCCGTATGTAGTGTGTGGGACATCATGTAACGATTGCATATCTATTTGTCCTTAGTATGAAAACAATAATTCAAGATCAATACATTTAAAGTAAAGACTTTACTTTGACACCAGTGGTTCTCCCTCTAGACCAGGTGATCTGCAGCTAAAACCTGCATCTCCTTAATGCTTTTTGATAGAGTTAATAATTAAACTGACATAAAAATCTGTTCTAATTAATGTATTAATTAGCTTACTTAATGAACTCAGTCATTATGAAGCTGTGCTCTGAGTAAATATAACAAACAGAAGGACAAATCTGCCTGTCGGCAACGGCCCCGTCTCCAGCTGTGTGTGAAAGTAAATATCCAAAATAACTTAATAACTAACCACCTGAGTGCCTGACAGACAGCCGTCATGTTATTTATAAGCTACTTGGCCACCACGTGTTTCCAAATAAACACAAAGCCATTACTGCTATTACTCCCCTTTGGAAAAAAGTTTTTGCTTGTCACCTTCCAACAAAGTCAGAGGTCAGAACTCCATTCACAGATTCACATGATGACACTTGGCAATATCGGGGCTTGAACCTCAACCCTGCAACCTACAGATTGCTATATGTTCATAGTTCAGTGGCAGTGTTCAGTGCAGGAAGTAGCATCATTTGGGATTAATTAAAATGGTTGTTGTTGTTTTGCTCATAGATGATATGGACGCTTGGTTAAATAAATTGCCACATAATGCTTTTTTCACAAAGTTTAGGCCTCTCGCAAAAATGTATTTTCAGCACTTCTTCTTACCAAATATTGGAAAAACATGTCTGAAAGGGAAAAACTTGTAGAGGATCTCATCTCTGGATCTCATCTTCTTCTTCTTCTTCTTCTTCTTCTTCTTCTTCTTCTATTGACATAAACAAACAAGAACAAATGTCTTGTACCACACAATGACCATAAACAAAGTGCACATCATATGGTTTACAGAAGAAAAAGAAAAGAACAATTCTGAGCTACGGGGAGTTACAATTCATATAAAGCTTTTAAACTAAAAGGTTTTCACAGCCTTAAATAAATTTAGTCAATGAACTGCTGGGCCTCTTTTGTGAAAACCAAGATGTTTTTAAAATCAAGGCTTTCTGCCTGTAAATACTTATGTTTACAATATTTATGAAACATGAAATTCAGCCAATAAGAAATATACAGTAATAAATATACATCTTCTAGGATACCAAACAGTACATTTTCTTCTATATGGCTGTTGACAAAAATACAAAAGTTATTCCAAAAAATGTTGCTGAAGTCTCATTGGTGCACAGAAAACTTGACACATGACATCACCTTTTTCCAACATAGTCACAATCACTTTAAACCAGAGAGAAAAGACAAAAACAAAAAACACAGAAATCTCTCATGTAAAGTGACCAAAAATCACAATCGCAACTAAAAATCTAAACTAAACAACCTGTCTGTTAGAGGCAGTAAGGTTGAGCACTTCCTGCTTAATATTTTATCAGCCAAAATATGAAACCACTCTGTTCTGCTGTGATCAAAAGGTGCACGATCCAATTCCGCTTTGCAACATCTCTCTCTAAATGATGAAATACTTCATGTGTTGCTTTCCTTTTACCTCCCTTTCCTCCCTTCGTCCCTCTCTTCCACACAGATGTGGGTTTTAGATGTGGAGGGTGTCCTCATGTCCATGGCGAGACAGCTGGTGAGTCATTTAGAAAAAAATATTGACTGTAGTAATGTGACTGGATAGATTGGTCAATTATCTACAAACTTGACGGTAAATCTAAATGATACTTGTGTGATAATATCAGTGTCTCTTTGCAGTTTGTACAAGTGTTTTTGAATGTGGGATCGTTTATGGCTTATTGAGGGCAGTGAAGTGTCAAACTAACTTCTCTAACTTCCCAGAATGCTTCTCTGGAGAAATATCCTCGTTATAAAAGTGGAAACAGCCCAGAGTGTCATCCTCCATCTTCTTTAAACCACTGCAGGTCTCTCTCCAGTCCACCAGCGGATCCATAGAGGATGACTTTAGATGTTCAATCAATCATTTCTGTCCCCAACACTTGAAAATAGGCAGCATTTTACACTTTATGCCATTTCCATTGATTGTTTTAAATGTTTGCTTGACTGTTATTCCAGCAAAATAGGGATGTCACTAAATATTAGGTTCCTACAGCGCTGTGGCTTTGTGTCATGAGCACTAAAATTGCAACCTATGTTTGTCTGAACCCAGTTTTCTTAGCAAACCAGACTGCTTCAATCACTCATGCAATGATTGCTTCTCTTAAGCTGTTGTTTGACATTCAGGAGAGGAAAGTAATTTCACACCCGAGTGTATCATTACTCAACTGTCCCATAAGCAATGAAAAGTAGTTTCCAACTTGAGGTCCTCTGTAATAACTGCTAACTTTTTGTCATTACTCTGCTGCCCAACCAGAAATAAACAAGGGTTTTCTGTGATGTACACGGCCTGTTGCGTCTTTATTCGAAGGGAAATCCACACCCACACTGTCAGCAGCACAAAAACAAACCACCAGGGTTTGTATCAGTTGACATTTTACTGTCTGCACGTAGTCTCAAGCATGTCGAAGGACGACCAAATCATATACAAACGATTTAGCCCTACGTAGGTACAGGATCTCATCAATTATTGCTGTTTTTCAACTTTTCATAAGCAATTTCCTTTGCCGACAAATGAGATCTTGTTATTTCCTGCCTGATTACATAAATGATTGAATCCTTGTTGATATATAGGTTGTTTTCCTGTTTGTTGTCCCGGGGACACCAGTGTGCATTCAATTTACGTTCCTCTGGGACCAACAGGCCACAGAGTTATTTTTGAAAAGAGACCAAAACCACCACTGTGACAGGAACATGGCAGATTGTTATGCATCAACTCTATTAAGAACTCTATTATCGTAAATGTCTCTGTTTGCCATTGTGACAACTGTGTACCAAATCCCTCCAGCCATAGTACACTACAGGCAGAAGCCAGGGGAACTAATGTGCCTAATATTTCCCCAGGAACATCGCCTCTGCCAAGCGTGCACTCTAAATCCTCCTGTGTAATCAAGGCAGTAGGACACGAATATCTGGCAATAGTGGCGGCAGCACTTCCATATCTCACTGTTGCCTCCTGCTCTGATGAGCCTGTTTGACTCAAATTACAAGGTGAAAGCGGGGCTTTGTGCGCTTGGCAAAATAGAGCAGCTTGGGTAATGAGTATGATCTTCCTGCACACTCTGGCAGACCATGGGAGTTAATCTAATGATGCGGGAGAGAGCCATGATTCCTAATGGCCTCAGAGAGAGAGAGAGAGAGAAGCAGGGAGGTAGGGACGGATGGAGGCTCTAATACAGAGCCCCTCTTTCTTCCCCAATCATTGGGGCAGCACACTTGTACTGCAGACTAGACTTCGATATTCAATATAGAGAAAAACCCTGAGCAAAGAATCAAAGGAACAGAAGTGAACTTGACGTGCTGTTGACTGTTGGCAGTAGCATGCAGGGCCTTTAGTCGATATTGTGACCTGTGTTAAAGTTATCTGTCATGAATCATAGTAGCCTACAGGCATTTTTTTATGTATGTGTACTTGTTACTATAACATAAAGCTGTGGAAACACAGACCTAAATGTTTTCAGTATGTTTTGTTTCTGTTATTTATACATTGATGAATAAACTGATGTATTCATTATAAAACTGTTTGTTTTAGGTTTGTATCCAAGGGCAGATGTATTTTTCCCATTAGTAAATGAAATGCTCCCAGAGTTACAGAAGCTAAAGTTAATACTCATTTGGCAAAAAATGAATACAACAGTGTATATTCTGTGTTGCACTACATGACTAGAGATGATGTAATTGAGACAAGATAAACAGCAGCCTGCTTCAGTTATGGGTGAATGAAAGTGCAGTTGTTATTGTTGTTGACTAAGAAACAAGACTAAGAGTCTACAGCCATGATAGCTGCTGTGTGAGACTGTACTGAGGCACAGCACCACAACATCAGAATGCTAACATGGACACAATGCTAACATGCTGATGTTAAGTAAGTTTTGTTAACTAAATGTTTACCATATTCACCATCTTAGTTTAGCATGTTAGTATGCTAACATTTGCTAAATAGCACTAAACACAAAGTACAGCTGAGCCTGATAAGAATGTCATTACCAAAGTATAAGGCAAATTGAAATTTTGACCTGATGATGGCGCTAGACGAAATGTCAGGGGATCACCAAAATTATTACAATACATCCTGAGGGGAACAAGAATGTTTGTACCAAATTTCATGGAAATGCATTCAATAGTAGTACCAAACCACAAATGTCAACCTTATGGTGGTGCTAGAGGAGAAGTCAGGTCCGTAGTAATCATTGGGAAACAGGAATGTTTCAAAGCAAGATATTTGAAAAGATTACCTTGACCTGCTGGTGGTACTAGAGAAAAAGTCAGAGGATCACCAAAGTCATTAGGGTTCATCATCTGGGGACAAATTTCATGGCAATCCATCAAAGAGTGGGCGACCGACTGACAGATGAGACAGACTGACATTGCTACTAGCATGAAAACAGCATCATATTTCTGTGATTGCCTCCAATTTAGTGTCATATAAATTAACGTATGGAGTAACTGTGAGATAACAATCATTAATTGATGATCCATTGAGCCTTAACTCATAGTGAAAACTCATAGTGACTTGATCATTGCTTAATGGTGAAATTACTGATAAATCCTGTTCATTGATTGATTCAGTCATTAAATCAACATGAATCATGCATTAGTTAGACATTACAGGGACACACAGTAACACAGTAACACCAGCATGTGTGTATGCATTTAATGCTGTACCTTTGTGTTATGTTGATGTCAATGTGATATCCAATAATTGGATGATTGGGCATATTGTCTTCACATGTATATTATGAATATATATAGCTCATCTACATATACACACGTACAAACACCTTCACCTTTACTGGAGAAAGATCATTTGTGGTCAAAACATCGTCATATCCATGTAGAATAAAAGAGGTATTGGGAACAAGATGGCAGTGTGTGGGTATTTGTTTTTGTCCAAGAAACATCTCTCCCGTTCTCTGCTGTACGAAATGCCTGCAAATAAATGTGCTTCCGTGGTAATCCACACAGTGATGAGAACACCTCATAATCAGCAGCAGGTTGATGCAGCGAGCAGCAGCCTCCTGCAGTGAGAGCAAAAGTCTGATAAGATGCCACTCACAGGCAATTAGCACGCACCAGCAACAATAACGGTCCTCCAAACTCTTAACGAAAACCCTCAGACACACACTGCTGGAAACACCTACACACACTCTCTCTCGCTACTGTTTTGTCAGGGGGCTTGAGTGGGTTGGAGAGATTGTGAGAATAGCTAGGTGTCCCCTCAGCTGGCATGATATGTTTGTTCTCTTCTCTCTGTACCACCTGGGTGCCACTTCAGGAAATGAGCAGCAACACACAGAGGAGCGGCTCCTAATAGGTCACGTATAAGCATCATGAGAGCTGACCCTGTGGTTGACACTGTGATGGGGGAAATGAGATGATGGAGAACCACAGCAGTGAGTGGCCTGATAGTAGTCATTGCCACACATAACTGACACACCCTATTAAAGATTTTGATAAGACTCAGCAGACACACATACTGTAAATCTTATGTATTTTACAACCTAGTAATATTTTGGCCAGAAATGTTCTTTAAATTGTGGATCTAGGTTAAAAATGTCCAGACTTACGCTTTAATCTGAAAGTGTACATGCGGAGATTTAACTGCTTCCTGCCGACAGATTACACCATCTACAGCACACATGACTGCATCTCAGTGAACGCACCCCCAGGACATGTCAGTGATGCCCACTGGCTGCGATATTCAATGCATTTCTAAAACAACGCTGCATTTCTAGAGTTACATGGACTCCCTCTAATCAAGTCAGGCAAGTTGGTTCAGTCATTTTGCAAGGCTGCATGTCACCCCCTGTGACACATATCAGTGCTCATACCATCATGCTAATCCAGCTGCCTCTGCTCGAATCCCCCACAACCAAACTCCAACAACCAGGCCGCGAGAATGGAGGTGACCCAATAAACCACGTCCACATATAATGCGGAGTGATTCCCCGGCTGCAGAGGGAGAGGCCTGGGCTTTCCCCCTGTCTGTTCTTCTTGGCATATCTTGAGTTCAACCAGTGACTCAGCCCTTTGGATGCCCGATGGCTGCTGGGTGGCAACTGAGAAAGAGTTGAATTAAAGATGGCCTGGTGGGCACTCCAAGCTGCTTCTGTTGTCCTGGTGCTCTCGGGATGCCGGACTTTCCTGTGTGTTGTGTTGCAGGTCAAACAAACTTCTGAGAAGAGAGATGCCCACTTAATAACACCAATGACTCACACATAAGGGACGAATACATTCAAACATTTGGTAAAATTGGCACGCTAAAATAACAATTTTAATGTGTAACATAAATAATGCTGAAACAATTAGTCAATTAATGGATTAGTTGATTAGCAACATCTTTGCCAATCAGTTAATCATTTAAGTCATTTTTTAAGCCAATCAATCAAACATTCACTGGTCCCAGCTATTCAAATATGAATATCTGCTTGTTTTCTTAAACAAAGTTAAAGTAAATTGAATATCTTTTGTTACTGGACTGTTGGTCAGTAAAAACAATCAGCATTTTTCACTATTTTCTGACATTTCTTCAAAAAGTTTTTTTCAGTGAAGAAAGACAAAAAACATGTTTTAACAGTGATGGACAGTTGTAACTTCCTGGAGTCTTGACATCACCGTGACGTTACCAGGCAACCAGTGGCGACTTTAGAGGTGCTGGTAGGCAGGTTCTGTTACCTTTAGACAGAGCCAGGCTAGCTGTTTCCCCCTGTTTCCAGTCGTTATGCTAAGCTAAGCTAATCAGCTGCCGGCTCTAGTTTCATATTTACCTTACAAACATGAGAGTGGTATTAATCTTCACATCTGACTCTTGGCAAGAAAGGGAATAAGTGAATTTCCCAAACTGTTGAACTATTCTTTTAATTGAGAAAATAATCGGCAGATTAATCAACAATGAAAATAATCATTAGTCACACACAAAGTGTCAGAAGTGTTTCCATAGATTTAACAGGGAATTTCAGAACTGCTAAACAAGAATGAATGTATTATTGAACAAGTCTAGTGGGAGTGGAAAGTGGCACAAAGCTGAAGAAAACCCGTATAAAATCCAATTTATTTTCAACAAAGGGTTGGGTTTGATGCAAGATTCTAATTTTCGCCATCTGTTTGTAAAACAAATGATCGTACTTTTTTCACAGTAGCTAATCTACAGAGGACTGAGAATGATTTTGCATCAAGTTATACAAAGTGATGATTCTCCACAGCGGCATCTTTATTAGTTTTAAATGATGAATTTCACAATATGTGGCTGTATATTTCTCATGCTTATCACCATTAAACGTATCATTTCAGAGCTCGAAATGTTTCATTGTTTGCCAGCGAGAGACAGGTTTGCATAACTCTTATATAATTATGGCAGCACCTTGACAAAGGGGGTGGGCATCTGAAGAAACAGAGCAGAATTAAGGAGCAAGTGAAGGAGAGCCAGGCAGACAGGCGAAACCTTTCTGCAAGCCATCAGTGCTAAGCGACCCAGACGGGGAATCTGTCATGTTGGATGCCAATGCTAACTAAATGCTGAGGTATATGACATTCCTTCCTCCCACTCAGTTATCTGTCAGTGTGTATGTGTGTGTGTGTGGAGGGTGTGGGCTGGTGATAGGGCAGAGGCAGGCTGAGTTGTATGTTATATAAGCAATAATTAGGTTAATGTATTGACTGTATTGATATGCACTGAGTTGACATCTGCACAGCAGTGCCCCTAACAGCAGATAATGGCTGCTTATCGGTTATTAAGCTTGTGTCAATGGTCTAATGTTCAGGAGATGAAACCAGATGGCGAGGAATACCAGTGATCGCAATTAGTGCAAACCGGGGCATGTGTGCAGAAAGTATGCAGTGAAAACACGGCTGTTTTCATCGTCCTTTTGAGATGAAACCTCTCGAAAACTATACACTCAAGCGCATATGGGAGTGACAGCACTGTGTCTTAAATCCATGAAAAACACCATATGCAGGGACGGCCTTCTTCCCCCACTTCAAGGCAAGGCAGCAATAGAGCTCACAGCTGGAGAGCACTGGAAGTGAGAATGCACTGTCTCCATTCATGGCTCCTCTCCCGCTCCTCAGCTGTGCCATTTTCAATCAATAGCATTTAGGAAATCAGCATCTACCCTGCAGTTTGAAATGAAAGGCCTCTTTTGTTGTGAAGCCCATAGTGTGTATAATGATAACACGCTGAAGAAACACGCACATTTTTCAGAGGCGTTTTTTCTCCCGTTGCAGCAAATTACATAATATGTTCATGTTCAAAGTAAAGCCTGAATGGCTTTGGGGAAAAGCTGCATTCACAGCCAAAGTAGGAATTAAGGTGATGCCTACCTATCTTCTGGTATGAAGTGGATGAACCGCAGTGAGTTTTAGCAGCGGTGTACTCTGTGGCACAAGACTTGCATGTGAATAAGATCATCTCGTTTCCCCTCTGGCTCCAGGTGTTCACTGGGACCACTAATCTCCATCTGCATGTACGCTTACCTCCTCCTCCCACTCCTCCCACTGCCCTTCTCTCCTCTCTGTGGAGCGTGTGCCAGTGCCTGGAGCAGAACAAGAACGCAAGAATGACTTTGATTTGACCAAGGAGAAGTCAGACAACTTCATTATTATTTTCTGAAAGCAACATACTCCTCGGATACACCTCTGTTGCAATGATGAAGATAAATGAAGTTGCCAGTAAGGGATTAGTGACACTGATGACAAAATATGAAGGTATGGTTGCAATGCACATCGTACCAGTAATGGAAAAGTAATCAAATCCTTTACTTAAAGTGTAATAGTAAAATAAAAAGGTATGGTAAGGTTTTTGCTAGAGGATAGACTTTTACAATTTATCTAGATCTGGCAGCCTCTTACTGATGAAGTCATATTTATTTGCTTGTTTTTCTTTTTTCACCAGAGCTGGCTTTGGGTAGTGTGAGAATGTGTGTGTGTGGCAGCTGAGGGGTGGGGGGCGACCACAGGTAACGGTTCCTCCATGCTTCTTGTCTTTATGTTGTATATTCTTTGTAAAGAAACCATAAATGTCCCTTTGATGTCATGATGTTGTATATCCTTTTTACCAATAAAATATATTTGAAGAGAAATACTAATGTGAAGTTGTACATGGTCAAAGAGCTCGATAAAGGCAAAAATGCATCATGTTTTTAAATCATACTGTATGCACTTAAACTTCATACTACAAAGCGTAAGGCATCACATGTTGGGGTAAAATGTGCAGTATTTTCCACTGAAATGTGGTGAAGAACAAGTATGATGTCTCACAAAACAGAAATAATCAAGTAGAGAGCCTTAATATTAATGAACATCGCCATCTGTTGGTCGACTATAGGAACTGCTTTTTTATGCAGAAGGTGTGAATCTTCACTTTTAACTGCAATCCAAACTCATTTCTATTCTGGTGGGCAGAGGCTGTAACTGACTTCTTGTCTAGACATGATCTTAATAATGGAGTGAAAAACGTGGTCTGACTACTTTGTTATTGTGATGCTACATGGTTTCTATTACTAGCTGACACTGAGCAATGCCAGTCATTGTAATCAATATAATATACGTAATCACCATGGTGCTACATCACATCTTCCTCATGTGCATAATAGTATATGTCAACCTTAAATATCTCCAAAATGTAATCCGGCATATACAAGTAGATACAAACAATTAATTTAAATACAATCTATTAGGACATGATACTTGCTTGCAAGAGCTGCAAAAACATGTTGAAGGTAACCTACTGCAGCAAACCTTTACGAAGTCTGTACAAAGTTTATTTATTTAGGTTATCAGGGTTGTTTTTCTCCTAATTGACCATTACTATGGGATGCATAAACTATGCATATATTGACTGTTGCGAAAAATACCTATACTCCTGTACTGTACTGTATGGTACTACTGTATACAGTATACGCTGTTGGGTAGTTTCATCTATAGCAACACAGGCTCGTGTTGTTTTTCATTTCTTAAGGACACTAAGGCACTGAAACGCATATTTTTAATCGCTCATCAAAACTTTACTTTGATTCCGCTTAACACTAATTAAAGTGCATTCGTATGCATGTGGGAAACCTAATTAAATACAGAGCGCTATACTGCCTGCTTCTAATCATCGGAGGTCATTTGTTGCTGCAGGTTTTGATCAAAGGTTTGCTCTAATATTCAACAATCGCGCAGAGCAAAATCCATTACTGAAGGGCAGAGAAACTACTTTCTGTGAAAGCTACAAGGCAAGTGGCATTTATTTTTAATTCATGAAAAAGATTTTGTTAATTTTTACTGTGGCGATTCAAACACAAAATCATTTTAGATGGGATTAAAAAGAAAAGGCTTATTTAAAAACTGGAAGTGATAAACCGAAGTTTTGTCAGACTGAGGGGAAGCTGAAACATGTGTGCAACATGTAACATACAGACATTATATGATTCTCCATGTAAATATGTATAATATGCTCACAATGCCTTTTTGTGTTGTTTATATAGTCTTGTTAATATCAGATAAATGTATAAGAAGTGTTAAAAAGAATATTCATTGTAATATTAATTAATTAATAGTAATAGCAATAAGTATGTACATTTATCTATGGTATAAATTGATTTTTATACGTTTTACACATAGCACTGATTTGTGTCTTTACGTTCACAGTATCTATAATAGTAACATGTAGAAATCTTGTCAAGAAAGAATGTATTTAAGGGATTTTACATAAATTACAGTTAACGTATGGATAATAATAACAATAATACAAAGTAAAGGTCAGTTAACAAACTTTTTTCAATGGGCCTTTTTCACTGAAGACATTTTGACAGGTCACAGTAGGAAAAGCACAGTTGCAAATAATAAAATGAATTTGCTTCAGTTTCAGTTGGCATTATGCATGCTGACTCACTGTCACACTGTCATGACTTACTGGGACACTTGAACAGAACAGAGCCATCGTTGATATTATCAATAAGACCCGACATCTCACTTCATAAAGGAGAGATAAGATAAAACTATCAGGACTCTGCAGTTACATTTAATTATATATGATTGTAACAATATGTTTCTTGAGGCAAAAATAGGTATCCACGGTAACCTAATGATGTAGCCTACATATGTACATATGGCCTTGCAAAAGTATTCAGGCCCCTTGCCATTTTTCCAATTTTGTTGTATTACAACCTGTAATTTAAATGGATTATATATTATATTTTATGTAATTGAAGGATTTTATGTAATTATGTCATGAAGGAGAGATTGTCTTTATTCACATATAAATAACAGTTACAAAGCATCTTCTCAATCGGTTTTTGAGTAGTATATCGTGTTATTGATATAGTAAGTACAGTTAATTAGTCCAAAATTATTTTCATTTGACACTGGTGATTATGAAGTTTGTAACCTGGTCTTTCCTTCGTTTTACCACTAGGCAGCAGCACGCTGCCTCTTTTCTACGGGCAGAACTGCTGAACAGTAAAGTTCAACGTAAACTGCAGCAGAGTAGGGAAGCAAGTCAAGTCAGACAGTCAAGTCAGCAGGAAACACCCACAACTCAGAGAAACTGGGCGGATATGACATTAAAAATAAATGCCTTAATATATGTGGAGTGAATCTATGGCTTAAAAATTACTGGTTAGAAATATACTATTAAATTAAAATAAGTTTTTTCTTGTGATACTAAAAAAAATATGTGTTTCATGGTTCTGATTAAAGAGCATGTTGTAGAGAAAATAGGCTGATTAAATGAACTGAAAATACATCAGAGAACAATAAGAGTAATATGAGAGGCAAACACACACACACACACACACACACACACAAAAGAAAATTTAAATAATAGTATGAACAAAAACTGACCTGATTTTTTTATATTTACATTTCTAAATAAGGCAAAAATGACTTTGTTAATATTGTGTAATTGAAATCATTTATAGTAATAATTTACTATTCCAAGTACTTGTAACAAATCAAAAGGTCCAGAACCTTCTCTGCTGTCCACTCATATGTTCAATACATTTCAAGCACCCACTGATAGTGCTCATAACACCCAGCCAGGCAGGATTACTGACCACGTACCTCTCCGGGGCCCCAGAACTCTAGGGGCCCTGAAAGATCTATAGGCTTACTGTGCATCAACTGGTTTGTGATCATTTAATTGAAATTTTGTTTGGGAACATGCGCCACTAAATCTCAATATCAACTGACATGATAAAAATGTACAGGTTGCATAGAGAGTGGGAGGAATGGGGGGTTAATAGGGCCACCCCAGATTAGTCAATCCGACCATGACACCTGGAACCTTTGTCACAAAAGTTCTGTGAATTTAAAAAGGGTAACGCAGGTTTACACACAAGTAAGATATTTAAAAAAGTGTTGTTTTGGTTTTTATAAAATATGAATGAGGGCTATAGCAAGAAGACACCAAAAAGACTGACTGTTAAACAAATGTATTTGAATGTTACATATTTAATTTGTTAATTTACCTGTTACCTGTTATATTCTTTAAAGTTTATTTACCATGTTCTAAATGCTGTTTTTAATTTTATTTTTTTGTTATAGCCAAAAAGGTGGTCAAATTTGAACCAACCACGTGTATGATTTTTAATAGAAGAATATAAACTCACTCCAGGTTTCTAAATCCCTCCAAAATTCCTAGAAAAAATGGGCTGAGGACACGACCTGTGTCCCCGATGGTAGCAACAAGACACCTTGTGTGTGGAACAAAGTGTGGCTCTTATTTTGAAATGTAACCGGATATGGTGCGTTTGAGTCCGTTCCTCTTGACACAGGTCCCAGCAGCGCGCTGTCAGTCTCTGTCCTGTAGCCTCCACTTTGCTCGTACCATCCAGACGGGTAGTAATGTGAGTGTCGCTGCTGTTTTATCCCGGACCCCCCGCGTCTCGGTCTCCCCCGTCAGCTCAGGATGGATCAGAGGAGAGCTGAACCAGACCGCAACACCGGCATCAACCCGGTTTTCCTGTATGGGGAATTCACAGTCACTGGTAACCGAAAAGTCAGGTGTGCCGTGAGTTTGACAGAGAGGGACCTCATCGTCCAGAGGCTCACTTCGACACCTGTCGGGCGGAACAAGGTGGTGCTCAGCCTGAAGGACTGCGTCGGCTGCCGGGCTTACCGGGAAGATGGCAACGCGGACCAGGCGGCGTACTTAGCAGCCTATTTCTACCCGCTCAAACGCCGCTGGATGAGTTCCGGGGTGTCACGGCAGAGAGTGGAGCAGTGCTTTCGCATCGCTGCTCTACAGGACCCGCGAGCTAACCTGGAGGAGGCGGAGAAGTGGGCTCGAGCTGTCCGAGAACGCTCTGCCCGGCAACAGTACCTAAGAGACGGTGAGTGTTCGTTAGCAACCAGAGGCAAAAGTTTACTGTCACTCTGTCACTCAGTGTTCAGCGGACACACATAGGCTATATCAATTCAATAAGACATTCAGGACACTGTAGTTACATTTTATTATATATGATCATAAAAATATGTTTCTTGAGGCAAAAATAGGTATCCACGGTAACCTAATGATGTAGCCTACATATGTACAGTGCTTTGCAAAAGTATTCCGCCCCTTTTTCCAATTTTGTTGTATTAATTTAAATGGTTTTTATATTTTATTTTATGGAATTGACCTACACAAAACAGTCCAAATTGGTGAAGTGAAATGAAAAAAATAACTTGTTGTAAAAAAATCTAAAAATAAAACACTGAAAAGTGGTGTTTGCATATGTATTCACAACCTTTGCTGTGAAGCCCCTTAATAAGATCTGGTGCTACAAATCAGGGTTGCCAACTCTCACGCTTCTGGCGTGTGACACATGCTTTCACGTTCTGTCTCTCGCGCTCACGCTGCCGAAACAATTCTTACGCCAAAACACCGCGACAGCAACAGAGATGAGCAGGCTTGGTTACGTAGTGTAACCCCCAATCTATGAGTATGGGCTCTTACTCTGTTTGGTCCGTGATATGTGCGCGATGCTTATCGCCGTGTTGATTGGACAGCTGTTCTGGCAGAAAACCGTGGGCGGAGCCCAGAAGGCGATCAAGCAAGTCAGTGAGTGAATGAGTATTCATGTATATATTTGGCTAAGTGAGTATGTGTGGTCATGT